>RCHF01001731.1:0-47978 GCA_003987895.1 Neonothopanus nambi | reverse complement strand
ATGCTGGTGCTGAGGTGTTGTTGGTGGAGTTTCCCTATTATGATGAGCCAGGTAAAAGAGAAGCTTAAAAGTAACTGAGGGTCTTATATATGAAGCAGTTGTAAATTGAAACTTATAAGAAACAAAATGTTAATAATGACAGATGTCATTAGAGTAATCATAAATACATACCTAAGAAGAATGCTAATCTCCTCTCAAATTCTCCTATTTTCCTATATAGGCTTTCTTTATTAATGTATGTATATGTATTTCTTTAGCAGAAGTTGGCATTTCAACTATGACAGCAAAATGACAAAACCTACATGAATAATTGAAAGTTGCAGTAGGCAGACAGAAGAGTTGGAGGAAGAAAGGAAAGAAAGACACTGGCCTCAACAGTGCAGAAACTCGAAAATAGACTGCCTCGATGTGCGGGGAACTCGAAATAGATTGACTGTTGCCGGATTGCCGGACGCGCTACTGTTTTAGGTGATGGTGCCGTTCTGCTGGTCTGAATCAAAACACTACCGCGTTTAGAGCTAAGTCCGCTTAGTAAATATATTATCTAATTATTAGTAAGCTTTGGGCGTGCGAAAAGACTGAGCTATTTTATAGTATAGGATTTACAAGCTTAGCTTGACCCGTGCCTGCGGCACGGAGGCGGCAGACCTTCGGCCTGCCGAAGTTGCTTAGGTAAATATTAGTAAGCTTTTGGGCGTGGGAAAGACCGTGCTAATTTATAGTATAGGATAGTACAAGCTTAGCTTGACCCGTGCTGAAGGCACGGGCAGGGGTTATTAACCTGGGTGATCATGTCATACAGTAATAGGATACATTCAGCAATCACATAGTCTTAAGCAGTACTTCTGGATATACTATGTTTTGTGTTATACACTCTTCTCCCTAAAAAGAGACTATCAGCCATCTGTATTACTTAGAAATTGTAATAAGTATTACCTTCAGGAAATAGAACCTTTATGTGTTGACTTGAGGTGCAGTGTGACAGTGCAACATAAAGCTGACCATGTGTAAAGACAGGAATATGGAGATCTAAGCCAACATGGTCCACTGATTGTCTCTGCAATTTGTTGATTGACATAGTAAAGGAAAGCCATACTGGAAATTGCTGACATTTCAAAGCAAAGGGTAAGTCAAGATTGGATGGTGTTAGTGATACAGGGGATAAATGCTGTCTTTCCAACAAAGTCACCTCCCAATATCTGGATCTCTAGTACAGGGCCAGTGACTCTGGTTAAAATTTCTCTGGTACCATTACAGAGCCCCTGAGAAGGATCCAGATTTCTCAAAAGCATAATAGGAGTTCCAATCGTTAGCCTCAATTTTGAAAGTGGGAGGCAAGAGCCTTTGATTGAATTGAGAAATCCTGTGGAATATTGAAAATCACTATCTGCCTCTTCCTCTACTATAACTGCAGAGTCTGCACTATGGAATACCATCTCATCTCCAGAAAAAGAGTCTAAACACATATGATTCAGTTCATCTACACTGTCATTCTGGGCAGAGAGTATAGTGCATTTGAAAAACCAATCATCATTATTATGATTGGGATGGACTAAATCTAGCTCTATATAGATAGCAGTAATCAAGGAAGCTGGAGTATCACCACACTTCATTGAAGGATCTAGCCTGATTTTGTTTTCTGAATCTGTTATTGGTGCAGTTCCATGTCCAACTTTGAGTAGCCATTCTGCATACTCCTGGTCCTCTAGTGTACTGGTCTCTCACTACTTATTATGCTTTGAATGCAGAACCTGTATTTCTCTCCAAATCCTTGAGTGTCGTATGCATTGGCCTACAATCTGTTCATGGGTTCCCTTAGGGAGTTAGTTGATATTGACAATTATTGAAATTTAGTCTGAAAAGGATCATCAGTCTGTGAAAGGTGGTGAGAAGGAGCAGCTTTCTGCTTGATGTGCAGATTGAATGGAATTGGTAGTCCATGCTGATGATGTTGAGGTGTATACTGCATCTGAGAACTATTCATCTCTCTGGATGATCTCTCTCACTCATGCTCAGCATTATGCTGGTGCTGAGGTGGTGTTGGTGGTGTTTCCCTATTATGATGAGCCAGGTAAAAGGAAAGCTTAAAAGTAGCCAAGGGTCTTACATATGAAGCAGTTGGAAATTGAAACTTATAAGAAATAAAATGTCAATAATGACAGATGTCATTAGAGTAATCATAAATACATACCTAAGAAGAATGCTAATCTCCTCTCAAATTCTCTTATTTTCCTATATAGGTTTTCTACATTAATGTATGTATATGCATTTCTTGAGGAGAAGCTGGCATTTCAACTATGACAGCAAAATAACAAAACCTACATGAATAATCTGAAGTTGCAGTAGGCAGACATAAGAGTTGGAGGAGGAAAGGAAAGACACTGGCCATTGATCATAGTTCATCCCTGGTGGCCTCAATGTTGCAGAAACTCGAAAGTAGATTGCCTCGATGTGCGGGGAACTCGAAATGTTGACTGTTGCTGGATTGCCGGATGCGTTAGAATCTGTTTTAGGCTGTTGTGCCATTTTGCCGGTCTGAATCAAAACACTACTATGTTTGGAACTAAGTCCGCTTAGTAAATATTAGCTAATTATTAGTAAGCTTTTGGGCGTGCGAAAGACCGTGCTAATTTATAGTATAGGACAAGCTTAGCTTGACCCGTGCCTTCGGCACGGGCGGGGGCTATTACTTGGGTGATTATACCATAGAATTAAATACAGTAATAGGATACATTCATAGTGATTATGTAGCCTTAAGTAGTACTTCTGGATATACTATGTTTTGTGTTATACACTCTTCTTCACTCTCTAAAAAAGAGATTATCAGCCTCTGTATTACTTAGAAATTGTAATAAGTATTACCTTCAGGAAATAAAACCTTTATGCGTTGACTGGAAGTACAGCGTGACAATGCAACATAAAGCTGACCATGTGTAAAAACAGGAATACGGAGATCTAAGCCAACATGATCCACAGATTGTCCCTGTGATTTGTTGATTGACATTGCAAAGCAAAGCTGTACTGGAAATTGTCGACGTTTTAAAGTAAAGGGTAAGTCAAGATTAGATGGTGTTATAGTGATGCGGGGAATAAATGCTGTCTTTCCAACAAAGTCACCTCCCAATATCCGAATCTCTAGTACACGGCTAGTAGCTCTGGTTAGAATTCCTCTGGTACCATTGCAGAGTCCCTGGGAAGGATCCAGATTTCTCAAAAGCATAATAGGAGTTCCAATCTTTAGCCTCAATTTTGAAAGTGGGAGGCCAGAGCCTTTTATTGAATTGAGAAATTCTGTAGGATATTGAAAATCACCATCTGCCTCCTCCTCTATAACTGCAGAGTCTGCACTGTGGAATATCATTTCATCTCCAGAAAAGGAGTCTAAACACATATGATTTAGTTCATCTACACTGTCATTCCGGGCAGAGAGTATAGTGCGTTTGAAAAACCAATCATCATTATGATGATTGGGATGAACTAAATCTAGTCCTGGATAGATAGCAGTAATCAAGGAAGCTGGAGTATCACCACACTTCATTGAAGGATCTAGTCTGATTTTGTTTTCTGAATCTGTTGTTGGTGCAGTTTCATGTCCAACTTTGAGTAGCCATTCTGCATACTCTCGGTCCTCTGGTGTACTGGTCTCTAGCCGCTTATTATGCTTCAAATGCAGAACCTTTATTTCTCTCCAAATTCTTGAGCGCTGTATGCATTGGCCTACAATCTGTTCATGGGTTCCCTTAGGCACAACAGGCAGTATTTGTTGAAAGTCACCTCCAAATACCACTGTTACACCACCAAAGGGTTTGTTTGGCTCTGAATGTATATCTTTCAGAGTCAGATCAACAGCTTCCTGACAAAGACGATCTTGCATAGGAACTTCATCCCAAATTATAAGTTCAGTTTGTTGTAGTAGCTCAGCCAAGAGACTTTGTTTTTTAACTGCACACAGTTTTCCATCAAACATCTGAATTGGAATTTTGAAGGTGGAGTGTGCAGTTCTACCTCCCAGTAGTAGTAGTGAAGCAATCCCTGATGATGCTACACATAGAACAATCTTTTTCTCTGCACGTAATGCATAACATAGTGTATTATAGCAGAATGTCTTGCCAGTTCCAGCAGGGCCATGTAGGAAAAAAAGTTGTGGATTGTCATTAGTGACAGCATTTTTAATTGCTTCAAATGCAGCTTTTTGCTCTGTATTTAATAAAGCAATATTTGTATCTGCTTTTTGTCTCTGGTCATTTGCATTATAAGCCAATTGCTCTGTAATCAGTCTGTTTCCTTCAACAACTTCCCAATGTTCATAGTTTGGTAATGGCATAGGCTCAAATTCCTTCAATCCCCCTATAACACCACCATGAAATAGAATTTTATCAATCAAATAGAGGCCATAATCATAAATTTGCTCCTCTGTAGGCTCTTGTACTAAGCCCTTAGTTATTAGATAGTGGCCTATATCATCACAGATATTGTCTCTAAATTTCTCCCAGAGTAATTCTGGTTGGGCTGGTCTACACTCCTTTAAGATAGCAGCAAATAATGAACGAAGTTGAGATCCAGTCTGCATATGTTTTGCATCATTCAAACACTGCTCCCATTCCTTATCATCTTCTAAGAGTCCCATTGCTAAGCATGCAGCTTTGTTTGTTGCATATTCAATATTATTAAAAGTCCTCAAATGCTGGAATGAAGTAGCACCTCACACCACTGTAAGCAACAATCTGAGATAAAATCTCTCTCCTGAAGCAGGGTGTGCAAAGTACATTCTTCCAATGGCAGGATCTCCTCTTTTCCGCACTGTCCACTTTTTTTTGGCCTTTGACCATACCCATTTGCTTGGAAACTCTTGATACAGTAAAGATCGTGCAGTAGTTGTGGCATTTGCAGGATCTTGCTCAGCAGCTTTCTGCTCATCTGCATTGGCTTTGAAGTAAGCAGTAAGAGTAGTATTGCTATTAGCTGCACGATCTAGAATTGTGTCTGCATTCTGCTCCTCTCCATTAAACACTACATAGTGACCATCCTCTGTGTGAACAGCAAGTCGCACAACATTAGGAACCTCCTGATGCATATTATAGTGAAAAAGCCTCCATACAGCCTCTGAAGAGGAAATATAACATGCATCTATATATTGCTTGATTTCATCTTGTACCTCTCCAAATGCCATAGTTGTTCTATCATGTCCTTTATAAATATATTTGTGGATATATTTAAATGCCTTGATTGAAATACAACATTCCAGATTGGCATGACATTTCAATTGAATTAAAATATATGGGTTATAAGGGACTACCCAGCGATTATCAACTTCCACATCTACTCCATGAATGTTTTTTTTGGTAACTGTTCTGCCATTATTTGGACATGCATATATAGTATATCCATCTTCTGCAAGAGTAGTTTGCTCTTGAAATGCTCTTGGRAATTTYTTAGTGCATTTTCCATCCTTCATACATGGAGCATTAGGGTTGTAGATGCCACAGGGACCATGTATCATTCTGGAAGCTACCAATCCATAAAGCTCAGGATTGACATGAGGATCTGGTATTTGTGCAGATATGATACGATCAATCTCATGAGGATGTTTCATTCTGGACTCTGGTGCCAGAAAGAGTAAGATATGTGCATGTGGCAACCCACATTTTTGAAACTCAATTGTGTATACATATCCATTACACTTTCCCAGCAAACCCTTCTTGATAGCTGCAATTAGTGCTCGAAGTTTTTCACGAAAAACTCTTGCAACCAAATCTGGTCTATCAGTTGCTGTCTGTCCAGGAAGTAATTCATTCTTTATTTCTGGACAGTGTGGATCAGCAGTGATAGTAAGAAATAAATCTGGTTTTGAAAAGTGTCTTGCTAGTGCTATAGAGTCCTGACAAAGCTGGAACATATGTCTTGATCCTCCAATATATGATGAGGGTAGAATGAACTTTTGTCCAACATTCTGCAAGTTGCCATCACCACTATTTACAGCATCCACCAATCCATTATAGACTTCTGCTCTAAGCTGCTTTTGGTGATCTTTGAGATATTTGAGTCTTTCTTGGTCTGTTTGTGCCCATGCATCAACAATATATTGTTGGAATAAATTCTTGGCCAAAAACAGATGATTAGACTCAATACTCAAAGGCCTGGTATGAAGTCTGTATGCATAGTACTCCATTTGAGTCAGGTATTTGCGGGTTTTCCTTTGTGCTCCTAAGCCTTCATCATTATTCTCTTGGTCAGATAAATGTGCTGCTGCATTTCCCTCTGCAAGCTTTATTCTTGAATGCCATCCAAGCTCTCCTCTTGGAAATAATAGAACATATTGTAAAGGTTGATATGCAGGATTGCTCTCATAGATTCGTCTTAAAGGGCCAGATTTTCTTTGAAGAACAATATCACGATAGTCAGTGACTTGTTCATCAGGTCCAGGGATAATAACAGCCACTTCCTCTGCAGTAGGAAGGTTATACCGCCTAGGATCATTTTTATCCTTGAAATGCAGCTTTACATGCACTGTCTGCAGAAGAGTAGTTTGATTTGCTGCTTGTTCTGATTCAAGCTCTCTAATTCTTTCATTTGCTGATTTGTATAATGTTGTAAAGTAATTGTACCGGTATAGAACATCTGAAATTGTCTGTACTACAGCAATTTCTAAGCGAGAGCCATTGGCAGCATTGGAGTTATTTGCCAAGCGTTTTTGAACAGCATCTTCAGGTGCAATCACATAAAGCTGTGCATAAACAGGATTTTTACCTGCTTCAGGCTCAAGTGCACCTAAAGCATGTCATAGTTCCCCCTTTATCTTGTATTGTCTTGGTCCTGAGGTTGGCATTTCAGGATCATTGTGATTTCTTGTGGTATTCAATCCCAGAGAAGTAAAGGCAAAAGCAGAGTTGTAACTGTGGATATTGTTGAGAAAATGTTTGGAATTGACATCAGACCCAACAAAAAGGGCATACAATTCAAAAGGGGGTTTTTGTAAAAATGGCAGTATAACCTTGCCAGATAGGCAGCATGTACCAAAGAATGGATTTATTGTGGAGGATTTTGTCAATTTCTCACACATCCAGTGTAGAGCATGACAATTTGGGCATTTCACATTCATTTTGCCCAAATCATACTTGTTGAAAACAGTGCCTGGACTTTCAATTACAGGTCTTAAGCCCAAAGGTAGTTCATCTATAGGAACAAACTGGGCAGCAGCATCATGTTGCTGAGGAGGCTGGTTGAGCTCATTCTCATCCTGAGGATCCTCAGGTGGAACTTGTTGATGCTGCAAATCATCATCTACAGCATCTTCATTATTGTTTTCATTCATATTCAGCTGGGGAGCAGCATGATGCTGCTCAGGAGGCTGGTTAAATTCATCATCATCTTGAGGATCCTCAGGAGGAACTTCCTGATGCTGCAAATCATTCTCTGCAGCTTCTTCATTGTTGTCTACATTCATGTGATCATCACCTCCTATCTGGCCATGATTGTGTTCTGGTTGTAAAGACTGATTAGTGCTATGAAATGCTAATTCTCTCTCAAGATAATTACCTTCTATTTGGTCATGATTGTTTTCTGGCTCTGGAGGTTGATTAGTGTTGTGCAATGACAGTTCTCTCCTATGAATTTCTTGAGCTTGATGATGGTGCTGTCCACTCATCATTCCAGATCTCTCAGCAGTAGTCCTACTATGACTTTCTCCAGCTAAATGATGATGTTGTCCACTCATCATTCTAGATCCCTCAGCAGTAGTTCTACTATGGCCGTGACCACGGCCACGTCTAGTAGGAGGTGGCAAAGGTAGAAGTGCAGCCAACTGTGCCTGCAATGCCTCAGGCAAATGTTTATACTGATTCTATATTATATTATAGAATTAAAAAATTCAAAGCATTGGAATATCTTAAAGAGAAAATACCTGTGGAATATGTGATACATCTGAGGCTGGAATATGGGAAGGGCCTGCAATGGCATTCTAAACAAATAAAAGTTAGAATTTTATAAATTTAAAGAAAGAAAAAAGTTTAAGGGAAAATACCTGAGGAGTATGTGATACATTTGAGGCTGGAATATGAGAAGGGCCTGCAGTGGCATTCTAAACAAATAGAAGTTGTATCACAGAAAATGTAACTATATTTTAAAAGACATTTACTGAATGTATCAATGGGCGGCCAGGACGGCGTGATACTGTTGGCATCTCAGGCAATGCTGCTAACTGAGCAGCAATTCCCTGAGTCAGCTGATATTGACGATTATTGAAATTTACAGTCTGAAAAGGGTCATCATTCACAGTCTGAAAAGGATCATCAGTCTGTGGAAGGTGATGGGATGAAGCAGCTCTCTGCTCTATGTGTAGGTTGATAGGAATAGGTGGCCCATGTTGATGGTGTTGAGGTGTGCGGCGCATCTGAGGACTGTTCATCTCTCTGGATGATCTCTCCCGCTCACGCTCAACATTATGCTGGCGCTGAGGTGTTGTTGGTGGAGTTTCCCTGATGTAACAATAGATCAGGTAAAAGAAAAGTTAAAAGTAGCCAAGGGTCTTACATAGTGTGAAGCAGTTGTGAATTGAAACTTGAGAAACAAAATGTTGATACTGACAGATGTCATGAGAGTAATCATGAATACATACCAAAGAAGAATTCTATTCTCCTCTCAAACAAATTCTCCTATATTTTTTTTTTTCCTATATAGGCCTTCTATATGTATTTCTTCAGCAAAAGTTGATATTTCAACTATGACAACAAAACACTAAAACCTACATGAATAATTTCAAGTTGTAGTAGACAGACAGAGGAGTTGGAGGAAGAAAGAGAAGAAAGACACTGGCCATCGATCATAGCTCATCCCTGGTGGCCTCAACGTTGCAGAAACTCAAAAATAGACTGCCCCGATGTGCGGGGAACTCGAAATAGATTGACTGTTGCCGGATTGCCGGACGCGCTACTGTTTTAGGTGATGGTGCCATTCTGCCGGTCTGAATCAAAACACTACCGCGTTTAGAGCTAAGTCCGCTTAGTAAATATATTATCTAATTATTAGTAAGCTTCTGGCGTGCGAAAAGACCGTGCTATTTTATAGTATAGGATAGGATAGTATAGGATAGGATAGGATAGGATTGTTATGTTATGACCAGGGCCAAGCAAAATCTGGACACCCGTCTACGATCCCTCAAAAAATTATAAAGGTGGGTCATCCAAAACCACGGTAAAACCATTCCTTAGCCCTCAATGTCTGAACAGAAAGCCTTGTTACTCGAAAGCAAGCATGGAGCGTTCGTCGTTGAGCAGCGTGCTATACCAAAGCCTGGACCAGGAGAGCTTCTGGTGAAAGTTGAAGCTGTCGGGCTTAATCCAGTCGACTGGAAAATTCAGAAGTACGGTCTCTATGTGAAGGATTATCCAGCGGTTTTGGGTACGGATATCGCTGGAGACGTTGAAGAAGTCGGTGAGGGTGTTGAAGGGTGGGCAAGAAAAGATCGAGTGTATGTGGTTGGCTTTTTTATTCACCTTGATATTTCCCTCATATTCGTTCATGTCGCGGGCAGGTTTTTCCAAGGAAGCTTTTTTACAATCGATCAAGGTGGATTTCAGCAATATACTGTCATTTCTGCAGATTTGGTAGCCAAGGTACAGTCGACCAGACGTTTTTACACGCTGATATGCGTCTCTGATTTCTAGTTCTTTTCCCCTTTTAACAGATCCCAGAGAGGTATTCTTACTCTCAGGCAGCGTCTATCTCCGTTGCGTACGCAGCAGCTATCTTCGGTCTATATGGTCCAAAACCTCTGAGCATCGGTCTTAATCCGACCATAGATCCGGAAGTGAAGTACCCCGGTGAAGCAGGCCTTGTAATTGGCGGGTCGACTTCAGTTGGCCAATACGGTCAGAAACTCCTTGTTACTTCCTGACCACAAATTCTGAGATGACGCTACTACAGTCATACAGCTTCTCAAGTACCTCAAGTTCAGTCATATCATCACTTACGCATCCGCTAAGCACGCTGAATACCTCAAATCGCTTGGGGCAACCGAAGTCATTGATCGATATGCTGTCCCTCTCAGCGAACTTCCTTCTGCTGTTAAGAAGATTACTGAGGCGCCTTTGAAGGCTGTATATGATGCCTTGGGCGAGGGACAAGAAGCTGGATATGCTTGCCTTCCTGCTGGTGGGGAGTTGATCACCACCTTGCCTGTCAATATTAGCAACATGGAGGAAGGAAAGTCTGTGGTGCAAGTATTAGGGACGGTACATCTTCCGCATACGAGAGAATTTGGGAAGAACATGTTCAAAAAACTTGGGCAGTGGCTTGAGGATGGGACGATTGTGGTGAGTCTACTTCTTTTATTTATGAGCGTTCAGTGTGGTTTATACACCCTTTCTTTTTGGTAGCCCAATCGCGTTGAAGATCTCCCGAATGGACTGAAAGGGATTATCGATGGACTGCAACGGATGGAGAGTGGTAAAATTAGCGGTGTCAAGTTGATTGGACACCCGCAGGAGTAGATGCAGGACGTTGTGCGGAACTTTAGAAGGGAAAAATGTTTGGCGAACAGTATCGCATGAATTTTCTATTCAAAGGGCCAGTCCATACAATGGTATCGATGTTCCTAAAGACGAATCTGCCAGGGAAGATGCAAATACAAATGGTTTACAAAAGGTAGAAATCATAGACCTCAACCAATTGTTCACAAGATATCTTCAATACCGACAAATGCAAATGCTTTCGTCTACGACTCAGCGAATGAGTTGACTACGCCTTTCACCGTGACTATCCGACATTTTACGCGGAATAACACGAGGAACGGACGAAGGTTCAGCAATGAAGATGCGGGCAGAAAATCGCCGCATGGTAAGCTGCTGAAGCACAGCAATCGAACGCCTTTTAGGTGCTACGGTAGCCGGAGGCCGACATGTCGACTAATTGTAAGTCATATGCTGTATACACTCTCGGTATCACAGCAAACCATGAGCATACAGACATTCCACAGCCGGGATCGCCTCGATGACTTTGAAAATATATGTATCATATAGAAAGTTGCCGAGAAGATTTGTTGCTGGAGGTGTCGGCGAGACACTGCATAGGTCTATTGACAGGACTCAGAATTATAAGGTTGAAAGTATCGAGCAGCGGATGATCCAATTGTTATTCGAAGAGACGGCCGAGGCGGGTCAGAGCGTGATAAGTTCATAATAACCAGTGTTGTTTTTCACAAAGTCGATACCGGCAACTAAAGAAAGTGGATCTGCTTATTTGCATGCAGCGATACAGTTCGGAACCAGGCTCGATATTGAATCAGGAATTGTGAAGCACAAGAATGTAACCACATGTAGTACGCGGACAATCTGAGTTCAACGTTCAACAATCATCAGAATCATAGACAACATGATCCTGGAGGCACTTACTAAGAATGCGAACCGTTCAAAGCCCACCAAGATGACTTGGTAGGTGGCACAGCCAAAAGCCTAGTAGCGCACAGTTGAGATTAGTGTTAATGGTTAGATTCTTTGTTTAAAGACCGGATAAGCCAAGGATCTTCCCTGTTTCTTGCACATAAAAAGCCAGGACCAGGAAGTCTTGAACGTTGAACAAATACGCTCGATAATTGAGAGTGCAACTCTGACTTCGGCCGCAGACCGCGCTGACAGCACTATCATCTTCCCACGACCCCTCAACCGCCCCCAGCCTTGTTCTCTGCCATCACCATCTGCTACCTACCTCAATGGCTACCAAAGCTGCACAGAAACGAGTAAATATCTCTACTCAAGACTTTATTCGGCAGTAGCATGAATCTGACTCGTTGGTTGAAACTGTAGCTCACGAAGGAATATGCTGCGATGCAGAAAGAGCCACCGCCATTCATTTGGGCGGTTCCTGACGAAGGCAATATCCTGACTTGTACGTCTTCAATGATTGTGCTTGGAATTGATGGCTCTATTGACGCTGGACAATTCAGGGAACTATATAATAGTGAGTTACCTGATCGCTCGTGGAAGTGCTCGACGAAAGAGGAGTGCTGAGATTTTGTATGGGGTTTAGCGCGGGCCCCCAGATTCACCCTTCGCTGGCGGAGAGTATCACGGCGTTCTCTTGTTTCCAGCTGAATATCCCTTCAAACCTCCTGGTATCAAGGTCTGTGGGCGATTTCTGTGGCTAGACTATTGAAGGAGGGTGTTGACCCACCGGAATCTAGATGTTGACGCCATCTGGGCGATTCCACCCTGACAAGAAGATATGCTTCTCAATGTCGGATTTCCACCCTGGAACAGTGAGTATTAGCGTTGTGCTTTTGGGGTTTTTGGCTGACCGCTCGTCCGTGGATAGTGGAATCCCGCTTGGAGTGTGGCGACAATGTGAGTCGTGCTCAGTCTCCTGTTTCAGGCCACGAACTAAAATGATTCTTTGAAGATTAACGGGGCTTTTGTCATTTATGCTTTCTGACGAGATGACTACTGGTTCTGTCACTTCATCCGACTCTCAAAAGCGGGTGTTTGCCTCACGGAGTCACGCTTGGAATTTGACACAAGCTCGCTTCAAAGAAGCTTTCCCAGACGTGAGTGCCATTTAACATTCTCAAAAACCTATATGCGTAGTACATGGATGCTTGGGGTGATAATGAAGTGGTTTCTACCATTCTTGACGCCCTGTCATTCTCTGCGGCATCGCCCCGGTGTTCCCGGGCCTTTTTCCTTATATATATAACCTTATAGTGCTGCTCATGTGTACTGACACCATCGCCTTCCAGTATTGCACAGTTTCTGCCCGCGATCTCCCCAACATGGGCGAAAAGCCGCGCGGCAATTCTGAGCCCTCGTCCCTCCTACCTCCTGTCCCCCCACTTCCCAATTCTTCCTCATCGTCGCCATCAGCAACTAGTACCGTACCAGTCGCGCCTCAGGCTAATGTGGCTGACAATCACCATGTCACTAGTCCTGATGGTATGAAGGGCAAGGCAGAGGAGGCAGCAGCAAATACAACTGCTTGGAGTCGGATCATTTGGGAGAAATGGAGGTGGGGGTTGTTCATCGCGCTGGCGGTTATCGTATCACGATTATCGTCGTCTAGGGCTTGAGAGGCGTACGAAAGGTGCCATTCGAGTCAGCATACCTGGCGCACAACGGACACTGAACACTTGGACACCCCATTCGATTCTGCATCATTATCCCATTAGATCTACCGATCCGGAATTGTAATGGGATTACGGATGGAAGGTGCTGATTGTGTTGGCCAATCTTTTCTTCCTTTTTTCATCCTTGGTTCATACATCTATATGTTGTAATATCTTGTGGAGTAMTTTCCACCCATCCCTTCCTTGYCATATATTTTCTACTCCCTCCTTCACAATAGTTATACGGGGTCGAATAATTGGATTTCATGTGTTCTGCCACCGATAAACTACACGACAATATAAACGTACATATCTCGAGTACAGCGCGTTGCAATTAGGTGATATTACAGACTTGGTGCGTAGAGCTCTGATAGAATTTATGCCCACAAACGGCCTATCGGCTCGTCAACGCCATCTACAAAAGGCTGAACATGATTCCACATGTCATCAAAGACCGTATCCCTATCCCTCCCAGCGTCAATAACGACCCACTTCCCACCCTCTAAAGTAGTCTCCTCACCAATCCGCCGAAATATTTCTCTTACTTTACGCTGCATTTCCTCCTTTTCGTAACGTTCTTCGCCGTACCCGCCGCGTTGGAGTGCGACCTCGGGGGAAATGTCGAGGAAGAGGGTTAGGTCTGGAGCGGGGAGAGATATGTCGGGTGAGCGACACCAGGAGTATGAGAGACCTTTTGAAGACGAAAAGGATATGCCGGAGAAGGCGTAGCGGTCGCAGACAATGAGCTTGCCAGATTGGAGGTGGGACTCTATTTGAGAGCTTTTTTTGTGATAGAGCAGGTGCAGAGTGACCGCAAGTGCGATTATGATTATCATTTGGGGAACCGACATAGGAATTTCGTGTTCGTGTTCGTGACGTGGACGCAAGACGAGAGAGAAGAGCAAGTCATCGTAAGCATCCTTTAACTTTGTAACAACGTTGAAAGATGAGATCGTTCTTCAGACTTACGCAAGCTCCCAACGATTCGCAGAAAATAGAAGATGAATTGCATGATCATCTAGTTCAGACTCGGAGCGTAGATACGAATCGATCATCTTGCCGATGGACGTCGTACGGTCTTTGCTTCAAACGTTTCTGGTTAGTCTCCATCCAGAAGTCCAGAATTTTTTTTCCAGTTTTTTAATGAGTAGATGTAGCTTACCGGGAAACTTCATAGAGACGACGGGTTTATTGGCGCTTTGGAGTCTTGAGAGAAGGTTGGAGGTTTGAGTTGTTTTTCCGGATCTGTCAAGACCTTCAATTACGATGAATGCGCCGCGAGCCATTGTTGTACGCGGTAGAAGTAGAAAGTAGTAGATGACGGAGGAGGACGAGAATCCAACGAGAATCCTGTTGTAATCGGAAATGCCGGCGGTCTTGGGACCGCAGGATAGGGTTAGGGTTATGAGATCAAGGCTCAGTCGGAGTCCGCGCTCGGTGCACCTTGCTCCTTGTTACGACGTTCAACGTTCAACCTTGTTGGCTCCCTTTCCTTCGACATCCTAGAGCTTGTGCACGGCCGCAATGTTCAAATCTATTCTTAAATCGTTAGGATATTCGCTTTGAAACAGCTTGAAACAGGTTACAGGACTAGATCTGGTTTTCAACGTACTTAGTCGGATTCCAGCTTCGCCATTTCTCGCTATTTTCAAGCTGCGAAGAGTTTCCTCAAGCGGGTTTCTTTGGTTGAACTCCTCAGCTAGCCGTCATTACGGCATGCTTTCTGGCTTCCAGTGGTAACTACAACTTCAAGGCGCCTCCATATGGTCTGACATGACATCTGTTTCCTTTCATCATTCCACCCACATTCCTGTGGCGAATCATGCAATAATATTGAACCGAAGCGTTGACTTCACCTCATGCTCCGATATTCGAATTTGTCGAAACGTAGGAGAAACTTTATGTTTCCAGAGGTCACCAGATCTTACTCTTGGTTCTCAAAGCCTTCGTTTTGATGAACTCTATGTTTATAACGGGCTCATAATTACATTTATGCCCGTGCTTGACCGGTGGATGCCTTCACCGGGATGGCTGTTCTTTTACATCTGAGTGGCATAAATAGCTCTCGGGTTGGCGTCGCAGTGTTCTGCGGCATCACGGAAGCTGAAGCGACAGAAAGCGACCTCGCTCGCTCATGATCATGAAGATTCTTGCTGTACTTTTGCCTCTTTTGTTGGCCGCTTGCGTGTTTGGTGCAAACAGCTTCGCTGGTGCCAACGTGAGCATACTCTCTTCGGTCTTTGCTTTCTTTGCGCTCTTACCATATCTGAGCACAGAACTATTATGCGTATAGCCTTCCTGACAGCGACAGAGTCGCACTTCTCGATGCGATGCAAGCTGCTGGGATGAAGGTGAAAGAAATCTTTTCCCGGCTTTTCTCTCCGTTGGTGACATACGGGCGTTTCGCGTGCTTAGGTGTTGCGTACATGGGTCTCAGGACACGGTGCCGGTCAGAAAGGCAGTGATAACGTTGAGGTCAACGATTTGGAAGCAGACGGTATCGGGAATTATAATGATACGATTTTGAACCAAATTGATCAGCTAATGGTGGGTTTTTCATCTCCTGTGCTGGTCTCAGCGAGCTGGAGTTCTCATTCGTGGACGGTATAGGTCGATGCACATGATAGAGGGATCAAGCTTCTCATTGGTGAATTGTTTGTGGCAGATCAAGTAGCATTACCATAGATCTGATTGTTCGTACTTTCAGGCATGTATGATCGTAGGTCCCATCTGTTCCTGCCAGTGCTTTGTAGTATGTTCAGGTTTAGCCCCGGACTGTAGAAAATGCCCTTCAAGCTGGTGATATATACGGCTCCACCTACGGTGTCGAAGGGTTCTACACCAATCCAGGTGGGTTAACGGTTCACTAATTATTAACCATTCTTTTGTCGATAGAAAATCGTTCTGTTGCTTCTCTTAGACGCTATCAATGCATTCAACCAACGAATTACTCACATTCTCAATGTTCATAAGAACTCTCTTTTGGGTAACCAGCCTTGGAGTGAGCTCGGGGGGTATATCTTTGGATATGAGGCACAAAATGAGTTCGTTTCAGTGTCTTGATTAACGCTTGTATTGGAACCTAATAGATGCTGATGTTCCTGCCAGACCAATGATCTTTGACCAGTCGTTCTACTTGGTAAGGCCCTTTTCGAATTTCAGCGCTTGGCTTGACCACCTAAATTGCTAATAATTCTAGGACCATTTATCTTGGATTTGTAGCACCGCCCAACAAGTCGGTATCTACCCAATGTGTGATTCTCACTCGCTCACGAAGGAATCTCTTTCCTTAGATTCGTAACAATGTGGGTGATACCAACCAACTCATTTTCACTGGAGGTGGTTCCGCAGCGGCGAGCGTACAGCCGGCATTTTTCGATAGCTCGTGCGCTATCGATGTTGTTGCTATACACGATTACAATGAGTGCGTCGTTTCATCCTTCTTACTTTTCTAAATTGACCAATGATTTATACCATTCCTCGTTAATACAGCGACTACGATTCCTTCATGTCCAGCGCCGTCAGCCAAGCCCAATCCTCCGGGAAAAAACTCATCATAGAGGAGTGGGGCTCGTTGGTAGGATCCGGTCGTACGGCTAATATCAACTCCAATGTTCAGAAGATCAACAGCTACAAAGTTCCGTGGTTGTATTGGGAGCTCATCACCAATCCTGACCCTCATGAAGGGCAAGACTATGAGGTGGGTGGCAGTTCCTCGGTTATCTTATGGATGAGAGTTCACTAGCAGTACGTATATACTTAGATCGAAGTGAATGGCGACGATTGGAGCACTATCGCTAGCGCATCTGAATCTACGGCGGGTATCACGGATGCACCGTTTGATTTCAGCGCTTCTCTTGCCTTGTAAAGACGGCGTCAAAGTTTTGTGATCTATTCTTGTAGCTACTAACGCAAATACATGGCGCATTGCACAATGACATTCACCATGTTTCCGTCAAGCAAGTTCAGTATATATACATACATATTATGGTTTAATAAAGGGACGGATACCCGACCAACCTGTATGCTCACAGCAGCAAATTGGCAGAGTAGCATCGCATTTCAATCTATCCAAGAAAACACGTTATCTGTCCCTGAAGTCTCAGAGCTACGAGTCCGTACAACCATCTGATGCGAGACAGCCTTGAGAGGCCATAAATCATCTTCCTCATCATCGCCCGGCCGTAAGATGATACTCCAATCGAAACCCACCCTAGAGTCCGAATCCGAATCTGAAACTCGAGCGTAGGGCTGAGGTTTGACCACTTGACCATGAACACCCAGAAGTAAACTTCCGCCACTTGCCGGATATTCGTCGGTTCCTGAGCCTAGGTAGAGAAGGTCATAGTCCAGGTCTGCGTTAGAGTTTCGTGGGAAGAATTTATAGGCATGGTTAAAGGAGAGCAAGAATTTGGTTATTTCCACTGGGCCGATGATGAGCGGACTTGGAGAGGATACAGAAGTGGTGGTGGAGGAAGGGGAGGAGGGGAGGAGGGGACAGAACTCGCGAGTGGGGGTACCTGATGAGGAGGGGGTGAGGATGGAGGAGGGGTGGATGACAGTACAAGAAAACATGGCTCCTTTGGTGTACGCGTTTTTAAGCTGAGGGCGATCATGATCAAAGGTTTGAACATATCTAAGAATGGAGTCAGAATTAGAATAGTGCACAATTTGAGTAGGCGAGGTCAAGGGAGTTCAAATGAACTTCTCTTAGCCGTCCTCTGGAAGAAAAAAGGTTACTCACTGTTTGAGAAACTGCAATGCAAGGTCCTCCATCCTAGACTGCTCATATTGCTCGTGCTCCTTTGTAGACAGCTGCGTCTGCGTCGTTTTCCCAGCCACCTGGTCAGAAGGATCAACGGTGCTGTCCATCCCGACGTCCACACCCCCAACGAATCCATCGAGATCCATCTCCACATCCAGACCCTCTTCAGATGATTCAATATATCCCACAATGGTCTCTTCTGTTTCAGCTGCATTAACGGTATCCGTCGACCCTACTGAGCCCGGAACAGCCAAGAAACGAGAAGAGTTACCCGCATCCTGAGTTTTCCTCCCACCTCGCTTTCGTACAGCATTTGTACCCTGACTGGGCCTCCCTCTTCCGTGCGGGGTTTTCATTTTTGACAAGACTGCGGGGTCCGCTGAGATCCATCGTCGTATTGTGCTAGGTCCCACATCCACAACACTGGAACTATCACCCTCCAATTCATCCACTTGTTCACTCATTCCGTTGGAATACCCGTCTCCATCCTCGTTGTCCAAGTCCTCGTTACTGGGAGCAGAAGATAGGAATCTCATAGGCGGAATGAGGGATTCTGTTTCTGGTCGGTCTGGTCTTGGTTTTGGAGTAGGTCTGTTCAAAGTTGGATGTGGCGACGTTTCGGGTGCGTCACGAGAAGAAAGCAGTGGTCGGCGAGAGTGTGTTTGGGCTACTAAAATATCTTGAGGAGGATGTAGGGGTTGAACGTCGGAGGCCTTCACAGGCAGAGATTGCAAAGATGAGGATGGGCCATATGTAAAGGATGTTTGTGGCGATGGTCTACGGAAAGAGGCTATGTCTGGCTTGATCATCTGCGTGGGGTTTAACGGGAGACACTCTTTCTGTTTGCCACGTTCCTTCGACTTTTCCTTCGCCGCTTCGGTCGTGGACTGATATTCGTCATCGCTATCGACTAGGATGACTTCACCCGGAGTTTTCTTGGTTTCGCGGGGTAGCAGACGAGCAGGAGTGGGAGGTTGGAGGGGATTAAGCATGCGCTGGGATGTGTGCATCTGCGGTGCTCTTGACAAAGATAGTGGAGCGGAGGATGGAGTGGGGGTCGGAGAAAGGACATGAATCTGTTTGTGACTAGAGGGCTCTTGGCGCGAAGGAGAATTGTGTGCCGTGAACGAAGAGGCAGATCGGGTATGGCGAGATGAAGGTCCTGGCTCTTCGTCATCCAAAGTGAGGTCGATAATTTCACTTGAAGACGTCATTTGACGATGACCGTTCAGCGTATCCTTCTTCCTCCCTTTTGCCTTTCCCGTTTCATGTGTCGCTGTCTGGGTCTGTTCTGAAGGTGGCGGATTGGGATGCGGAGGATGTGAGGTTGATGTCACGTCTTTGGTCGCAGAAACAGAGACGGATGGGGGAAGCGAGTTGGCCTGATCTGTTGGTGTAGCCGGAAGTAACGTATCAGACCAAACTGGAACTGGACTAGTCCAGTCGATCGACATTCCGTCGTTCCTTCGCATAGGCAGCGTCAGTACAGGCTACATGCAGGTTAAAAGATTTACCTAAAGAAAGTCTTTACAACTACCAATCCTTTCATTTTCAATTTCTCCGACTCTCGCTGACGCCACTTTTGTCTTTCAAAAACAAAATTTGGACGGCCTTTGCGGCATTCCGGTGGTACTGGGTGATACCACAATGAGCCAGAAGTTTTCGGAAAGGGATTAGATTCCAGGGTTTGTAAGTCCTCTTCATGCTTGACCTGGACATCTGGGAGAGGTTCGTGAGGAGTGGTGGTGGAAGTGGAAGGAGGTGGAGAAGGAACAAAAGGAGATGTATTAGAGTTTGTGGTCGAAGCTGCAGCAGGTGTAGAAACAGAAATCTCATCCGAACCCATACGTTGACCGCCATGAAACGCGAGACTGCAGTCATCTTCAGGTACACTATCATGAGTAAGTTTTCTTCTCTTGGAAGATTTCGGGAGGATACCACGATTAAGCACGGGTACAAAGTTATGACGACCCTGCGTTCCATTCGCAGAGGATGAATTTGTACCGCCGTGATCGTTTGAGGACGATTGCGGTGATATCTGAGAACTGAAGGGAGTGCTAAAAGCATCGACGTCGATAGCTAGCACGTCTCCTGCAGTGTTTCCCTTGGTGTTGCCCGCAGAACTAGAAGAATTCACAGCAGAAATTCCGACACCTTGGTCCGACTGAAATCTGGATGAATTATCGGTATTCGACCTGAAAAAAGGCTTCCCTCTGCTACTTCGATTCCATTTTCCAGGCGATATCTGTGTTTTGCCTCGACCTCCACTGCCCGATTTACCACCGCTTTGGTTAACGTCCCTTGGCTGATTTCCCTGACCTCGACCTCTTCCTCTCCACCCTCTTCCTCCTACTCCATGGCCTCGCCAAGGGACTCCTCTCTTTGTTTGAGAAGCAGTCGACAAAACTACAGGCGGGACTCCTTGCCATCGCTTTCTAATATCTTCGTTCGGCTGCCGATCCTCGACATGTGAAGCAGATAGATTGGGTCCATTCATAGATTTAGAAAGGTTTCTGGCATTTTCAGGAAAGCCTCTGTTGCCAATGCTCATCGTTCATCGGGATCCGGGAGGGAAAATTTGCGAGAAACGAAACAGGAAGAGTGGTCAACCATTGAAGATACGGGCGCTTAAGGTGCTCGAGCTTCGGGTCGCTGAGCGCTTATATCTTCTTCCTCTGACAGTGACCCTCATATGTGCATACATGTTTAAACCTGCAACCGCCTTGCTTTTCGATTGGCTCGCCCAATTCTTGCACCCATTTCAGACATACAGCTTTGACTCAACTTTCCTAATCACTCTTCGTTGTTGATTGCCAGCTCCGAGTCTCGAAGAAGTCCTCGTACCTCTAATTTATTGGAGTATAAATAAAACGGTGTTTCCTCAGACGACGAAGAACAGGATCGGCCATTCTGAAATTGTACTAGTAGGTAGGAACAGAGGTCATTTCTCGTGCTCGCCGAATCTTCAAATGAGGCAAGGCCGCTGCTGTGTGGATGAAGCTGTGCTGAATCTTCAAACGATCCTCTCGGCCGATAAAGACATATCATTTCTTAGCCGGAATGACTGCAGACCTGAAGGACTATTCCGTTTGTCTTTCTCGTTTCCTCGTCTTTCTTTCCTCGCTGAATCCTGGCCACTACTTATTTACAGGCGTCATCATTCCAGTGACAGCAAGTTGTGATCTGGTGGCATGGTTCAGGACTCATGTGAATTGCAAAATGAATTGAATTGACGAAATCCTTTGAGGACGAACGGGGACTTCACTGCCCGCTTAGATCGATATCACCCATTCTTACTGTACAATCAAGGATGCTTACAGAATACTTACCAAGGAATGGCCGAAAATTACGAAGATCGTTTGTTGAAAGCCCGTGACCAGATCGGTGTTTCCTTACCTCGGTGAAAACTGTCGAGAAGTTGGTTGAAGACCAAGCGTCGGTTGCTCTGTGAATATGTAAATGTCAAAATATATAGACTGTCTCGAGAGGTCAAGGAACAGCATCTTTTCCTCTCTCTACAGGAGTTGGTGAGTTGTTCCATACAGCAAACACTGTGCTCGATCTCACCTTAGGTACTTTCTTCTCAGGTCCATCGTCCTCGCCACTCGACATCAAAATGAGATCAACAGCTAGCTCGATACTTCTCTCCGTCGTCCTGGGCATTCAGCTCGCGTCTGTAGCCTCCAGGCTCACATACGGCATTCCGAAAGGCAAATATATTCCTATGAGTCCTTCTCAGGGAAATGCTGTCGGCGCTGCTTACTGTAAGTCTTTCCCAAAATGAGGTCTCGAGATTTAGGGAATACTAATCGGCCTTGTTTTAGGGATGACGAATGAAGCCAGCGGAAACTATGTCTTCGCTGCTGATATTGGCTCCGACGGAAAATTGGTGCGCTGTATAGCTACCGTCGGAGGTCAAGAAAGTGCTGATCGTTGTGCTGCTCTCACCAGACTATACGTAATGCCTATTCCACGGGAGGATTGGGTCTTCACGGTGTTACCGCAGCCACTGGCGCTACCAATGCTACCGACGGCTTATTCTCGCAGGGTGTCGTTGCGGTCAGCGCCGCATCGAACTTGCTTGCTGTAGCTAACGTAAGTGGTCCAGCACTAGAGCCTGTGTAATTTGGTTCGACACTGTCTCCGGTTACTCACCACCTCTTTCTAGCCGGGTTCTGACACAATTTCGTTGTTCGATATTAACCCCTCAGACCCCAGTAACCTCACCCTCGTTGCTGACCCAAGAGGAAGTGGTGGTCAGTACCCAGTCTCAGTTGCATTTAACAAGGCTGGAGATACCGTCTGTGCATTGAACGGTGGAGAGATAGGCAGCGTAGGGTAAGCTGGCTTATTGATTGTACTTTCAGTTGATCCTTCAATACGTTCATCTACATAGCTGCTTCAAAGTGAATGCGACCACTGGGCTCGTCCCGACCACCGGCTCTACCCGAATGTTATCGTTAAACCAGACAACGCCTGCTAATGGACCGCCCAACACCGCAAGCCAAGTATTCTTTTCGCAAGATGACCAGCAGGTTATGGCAGCCATCAAAGGTTCATCGCCGACCTCGCCGGGATATATAGCGGTTTGGGATATCTCGGCGGACGGTTCGTTGTCCACCAACTACACACCCATTGCTCCCCCGAACGGCGGAGGTCTTCCATTTGGATCGTCACCCATCCCCGGAAAGAACGCCTTCGTTGTCGCGGATCCTGCCCTTGGCTATGATATCTATGATTTCAGCACCTCCAACCAATCTTCGGCTTTTGCGATTCCTAACCAGGGTGCGACGTGCTGGTCAGCGTACAGTAACAACACCGGAAATTACTATCTCATTGATGTGACTGGGTTTGTGTATGAGGTTAACGTCGGTTCTGATCTCAACGGGACACTTGTCAAGGTCAGTTTTCCGATTACATCCTTGCTACACTTACCAAACTTCTCTCCCTACAGACTTATACCTACAATGCTGCTATCATCGACGCGGATGTAGCATCTACTGGGGGCAAAGAGTGAGTTTGTCTGTGAATTTTGCTTACATGGGTATCCATTCATGCGCATTACTCTAGCTACTTGTACATCTTGGCACCGAATGTAACCTCTGTCGAAGTTCTCGCTCTCAGCGGACCTGGGAACGCTCAGAACTTGCAGACTGTCGATATCGCCGGCCCGGCAAGAGCTGTTGGTCTGCCAGTTGGTGAGTAGTTTACCTCTACTGTCCGTGCTCTGAGTCGTTGACTCTTCTTAGGTACCTCTTTGCAAGGAATGGTGACCTTCATCAAGAAGTAGGTAGTACTTCAACCTTTTGCATTCCTGCACCATTACTCTTCCATCTAAATTATACTGCATACCCGTATCTTGGATTGGACTTTACAATTTACCACGCCCTTTATCATTAAATAATCTCTGATCAGTATCCATGTCGCTCATTTGATACACCGTTCTTTTCGCTTATACGCGTGGGGTGTACGTCGAATACGAGTGTTTTCTCAATAATAGTATGTCCGTAATTATCCACATCGAGGCTTGCATCGAGATAAGGACGAGTTCACTAGAACGTGCTCAGAACGTTCGACACGGAGGGCCGGCGAATTCAACTCGAACTCAACTCAACTTAACTCATCCCTTTTGATTAGGGCTAATGGAAGGAGTAAACTGACACCCAGCGAAAGCCTTGGAATCACTAGGTAAGTAAAATATATAATGAAAATAGAGTATAATAACTGATGTGATAAGTTAGTATCTACCAAGACAGTAGGTTCTCTGCCGCTTTAGCTTTCAGCTCAGCAAGCTTGCAGAAACCTACTCTAAAGTAAGCTGCATATGCTTCCCTACACAGCTGAGCGTACACAGCTTGAACATCCACGGTTGAGTCCGAGTCAACGCCAAGAAACGCATTCAGTTTCTTCCCATACGAGACAGACAACTGGTGCCAAGCATCAATGAGGTCGATGACAGCGGTAACAACAGAGAACTCTGACTCGCGGCCCAGTATTCCAGCCAACATGATTGATTCCTGCAAAGTGACAACGAGGGAACGTTTGACATAGAGAAGCCTTCGTTTATCAGTGTCGTGCAAATCAAGGTAGAGCTCATCTTCGGTCTTGGTCGAACGTTTGCGCGTGCGACGACATTCAAAGACGGAGTAAATGAACACCCAAAGAAACGATTCGAGGTCATCGATAGCAGTATGTCGACATGGCAGTGCCCGCGACCACGTAACAAGTAGCCGTATAGAAAGGAAAGGAAGTGTGCCCTGAATAACAGTTCTCAGCGAATAATGGTCAATCGATTAAAGGATGAAGTCCCTACGGAACGAGTATCGCGTGGATCTTCTCTAGCTTCCTTCCATCTCACAGCATGATCACCATCTATAATCATACCCTGACAATCACCGAGAATGACATCGGATGGTATAACATGCCTGACCCTGGCCAACTTGTAAGAGTATAGTTGACGAAGGTAAAAATCAAAGCGCTCACCTTTCTTGATTTCGTGCCTCAGGTGTTTTGAGCAACAAGACATTCCCGGTGCTAACATCTCGATGAAGCCATCCAGACTGATATAGCACATAGTGGCCTAGTCAGAGTCAGCATAACTGCGAATACTCATAGCATAGAGCTCACCGAGCATCGCATGCAGCAGACCTTCCAGCAAGTGAACAATGGTGGGAGCTTTCGTTAGTGGCATCCCCACCGTTGTCATCAGAAGAGCATATAGTTTGCGATTTATGAACGAATTGGTCCACTCGCGTCGTCTTTCCTCCGCAGACAGAAGGACCTTCCAGAATTCACCATTCGAGGAGAGAAATGCAGCGGTCTCTACCATTCTGTCCTCTTGGTTCCTGACTTCGAAGCCTGCAATGATGTTGGGTACGCCGAACTCGTTGTAAAGGGGTTGGAAGATCTCGCCCTCTACACAGCGTGTATCCATAGGAGTGGATAGCTTATAAGCGAGTTCGTTGTACCGTTTGTTTTCCAGCAGACCCGCAATACGAAGAGGGTGCAAGTCGGCCCCATCATCAACTCGCTGCACGAGTGACCATTCGGTAGGTGCTGTGATCCCTAGATTCGGCGCAGACACATCATTTTGCGGCACTTGAGAGGTAAGTCCAAATTGTCGCTTGGCAGCGCGCCTAGTCGTTCTCTGAGGGGGCATTGAATGTATGGACACCTTCGAAGAGTCTGGTTGCGAATTTCGCTTCCGGTTATGCGGAGGGTCAGGAACAGTATGTGACGACACGCCATGCTGAGCCTCATAATAATCTGTCCAGAGATTAGAGCAGAATTGATATGATGAAAGGTAGGCCTTACCAGTTTCAACTCGATTCCTTCGGGTTCGCATGCGGGGATCCTCCTTGTCCACTTCAGCCGTCGAAATCGCTCCACTCTCCGATTCACAACTCTTCCTCCCAGTAACTAGAACGAGAGGAATCAGCAACGAAGCCTGTGAGAAAGCGAAACAAAAACCTTGTGCCAGTGTATAGGCTTGAGTCGACGACCCAACAAGATTAGTACGACGGCAAATAATTTCTTTGATACGGAATTGTCCCAAATCTTCAAAGTAAAGTCTGAGAACGGCTCCTGTCAATGAAAGCCGTCGAAGGTGTCCATCGCGTCAGGCAGACGAACATCTTCACGATCTCTCGCAACCCTTCATTCGTTCGTAGAAACATAAGCGACGTAGCGATGATTCCTGACCGAGTGTGAAGGAGGAGATAAAATGCGGCGTCACGGTATTCGAAAATGAGGGTTGGAATACAGAACCACTCCTCATGCGCTGCAAATAAACAGCGTACATAGGTGGATGCCTGAAGGATTGCTGCTTGTAGGTCACTTTTCACCTCTTCAACCAGGAGCACGTCCCTCCACGACAATTCAGTTTTCGATGTTGAAGAGAGATGGTGGATGATATCGGGTTTCAGTTCGTAAGTATTTCCAAGCTCCTTGGCCATTATACCCTCTTTCAGAGGTCGATCCCAGACATGAAATTGGAGCTTCCCGAAGATACACGCTGGATCGAGGTGGATAGTTTCTTCGATAGTATTCACAATATGATTTTGAAACCATACCAGCGGCTCATACCAGCTCTCTTCCAATTCTTCATCAAGCTTCCAGCTGCGGCGATTTTTTCCTACACCCCACTCCGGTGCTTCAAGGTTGAAAGTCTGCGACACCTCTTTAAAAACCGCGTCAACGGCAGCTGCGTCTACGTTGAAGACGTGGCCTAAGACCCCGGGATCTCGAAATATACTCCACTCAAGTTCCATGTGTACCGACTGCATCGTCACTTCTCGGCTTCTGGACACCAAACCGCTGGTGGCATGAGTGATGTTTTGAAAGAGATTATATCAGATGGTAACGCCGTACGTTATTTCGGTGCAGAAGGCAGTGGAAGCAGCCATCAGTGAGAGAAGGGGCAAGACTCGAACTGAACATTGACAGTCGAACGTCGACGTTGAAACTTGAGATTTGAAATGACTGCGGTTGTCGTTGAGCACTCCTCCCGCGGGAGTGCCGACTGACGCTCGGCGACACGAAGGTGGCAGTGCTAAAAATGCTTTCTCTCATTGCCTTGAATGCGTTCACCACCGCGCTCGAAACTATTATCGAAATGCATAGGCGCCAGGTTTTTCACTACAAGTCAAGGTCCAAGTTCGAGTGAATCAAGACAGTCTCTGCTAATACCACCTCGCATATTGTCCCCTCGAGTACCTTGGCTTGCTTTGGCCGAACTGCAATTATATTTGGGGCCTTTGTCAAGGAGCGCAGGCTCCTGGGTATGTAAAGTTGGGCCTAGTACGGCCTTTCTTTCGAAAGTTCCAAGAGGAGGCACAGTGGGCTGGAAAGATTGGGCAATCAGGCCCGGATTGGCTCTAACTGGAATATACAGTTTTCTGAATTTCGCAAATGCGCAGAGATTCAAACGGGATGTTGAGGGATTGGCATGGCAGGAGCAGGTTCGTGCAATCATTCGTTTCTAGCCTGTATAATGGCATAAGCACACTGGTATATCCTACTCCTAGCATGTTCCAATCGCGTTCGACAAGACTCACCAGAAGCGCATGCGCACTGCTGAATGCGTTGCAGTGGTCCTTAAAACAAGCGATGCATATATACCGGCTGAGCTGCTGGCAATGAGGCCCGAATATCCTGGGGTAGCTGTGGATGGTTCGTCGACTTTTACTTCCCTCCTTCTCGATTCTTTCCTGGTCTCTCTACCAATTTCTATAGTAATCTTCTTTCACCGCTCACTTACACTGCTTACCCATAAATGTTTTCCGTTACACTCTTTTCTATCTTATTTCGTCGACCTTCATTCAACTCTACTTACGCCTCATAATTTTACTAGAGATCACCCCTTCAACCATCGTTCCTGGCCTGACTCTCCGTGACATCCGCTTTGCCATGCTCCTTGACAAACGCTTTCATGACGCATTCGTTGAAGACCGTCATGCTTTTACACCACATCATCTTCGGAGGTCGGAAGTTACTGAGTCCACGACTGGAAACCAAGACACTCCTGACGCCAGGGGTCTTACTCCGAGCGAAGATGTACGGCAACTCCTGAAGAAAGCTCTTCGCCAACGCTTCTGCTCATGCTGCGGGGGCCTGCATACACTCCGGGACTGTGATGTGAGGCAGAAGTATCCTCCTCCAGAGGGGGAGGGGTGTGAATTGTGTGGGTCTAGCCACTGGACTGTTGATTGTTCACTTAGGAGCACATCCGGAACAAATCCCGATGGTACAATGAGGGAGCCTGGGTGATTTTTGAGGGGAATTCATGGTCAGTCGTATCGAATACGAAGACGTCACTACTATCAATATCGTGGGTTATCGCATTGAGGCCATCGGTCAGTTCTTGCGCGAAATTGAGCCTTCCTTATTTATGTTCCTTTTTCTAGGTAACCAATAGGACCTGGTTTACTCTCGTACACAGTACTTCGATTCCAAATGATCTGTCTCATAGACATCTCATTTTTGAGCTAACCTTGCTAAATAAATTCACATCTGCTTAGATGAAGACATTTTTACTGCGTATACAATGCTCTTCCCTCACTCGAGCGTGACGATTTCGCACTATCCAATAGCTGGATGTTCTAGCAGAACCTTTGTGTCTCGGACCGCACAGATGCGCCGCCGTTTTATGAGTAGGTGTTCAAATTCACTTCCCGTGTAGTCATGAGGTGATACTATTTACGAAGTAGCGTCTCACGGTGCTTGGAGCCCATCCTGATAGTGGTATTCCCTGACATGGAGATGAAGACTGAAATAGAAAGTGTTCAGTTGCCGTCTGTTCGCGTTGGAGAAGCTCGTTGAAGCGCGCGCAGCCCTTTGCCTGAGTGAATTGAGGTGGATACTGACCTCGGCGCTGTGGCACTGGGAATGCAACAGTGACAACTTGGGGAGGAGCGCATACACTGTACAGGATGATCAGGGATATCGTTGATATTATTAGAGGCATTACAGTGAGCGAGCCATGAACTTTTCTGCACTGTGATTAATGGTTATTTATGTTACACAATTTATATTTCAGCCCTGAGCTTCTTGTTGGAATCATACAGCGATTCCCGCTGGACGACCAAATTTGTGTCCGTGGAGACGCTTTTACTCGTCCGAAACAACGCAAACTTTCTCATACTAAAGGTATCTAAGTATCTTGTTTTTGGATAATGATTGATGCAGCCTCTTCTCTAAGATTAGTCTGAGCTGCAGTGATCATCCCGTATAAATAGTACACTCAGCTCCAACGAAGACGGAATCATCAGATACTTAGTAAACTCTGGCCTCATCTCTGTTTTAAGATCTCCGACCAGTGAACGGAGCTAGGGTGTATCTTCTCACAAATCCGGTCACCGGCATTGCTGGAATTCCGTAGGACAGGTGTATCCCTAGAGTGTCGGAGATTATCCCACTGTCTGAGGGTCTGAACTCTGAAAGGGCTGTTTACTTTGCTATCTCTTCAATTACGTTTATGTTTATGTGAGTGCTGTAATTGCACGAGTCTAGTTCTTCGAATCTAAGCTGTAGAGTTTCGGAACATGCTGGACGAAAATAATCTTTTGAATGGGCTGTCACTCGTAGTCTACAGCTTTTTTTAGTTCCCGACTCCAAGTATATATTCAGTTGCATGCTCACTTCAAGGGCAGACCCTTACGTCCATTCCGTCAACACGGTATCTCACCTATGAACCATGTCTGGGATAACAGGACCACTCACACAGTCTGAGAGTGCACTCCTCCATAATGATGGAGCGTTCATGTTGCAATATGTACCTAACTTGATGGTTGAATCTCTGGCCTGGGGTGTGTATTTTCACTCAGTGGCTTATTACTTGCCTTGAATTAGTCTCTTCTCTTTGTAGGGTTTCATATTGTTGCCATGTCTCTGGCTCTTTATACCTTGAAGTATGCACCTCAGACTATCAGATTGAACTGTGATCAAATCTCATAGTGATGCTGTTCTTTTTAGCAAAAGAGGATTTCACCACTCTTGGCCCAGACTTATTCTGGTGGCTACTGTCATCTTCATGTTCTCGTCATCCAGTGCCCTATTTGCACTTCACATCTATCAGTTTGCAGTGCAGCTCAAGGGAATTTATCTGACCAATACTGTGGCTGGCCAATCATTGGCAGACAAATCTTCTGCTTCTGCTTTGTTGAATGACAAGGCAGCCTTTGCCAATGATTTTTTGTTTGGTTTTGAAGTGAGTGTGCATCACCCAGAATAGTCCARTTTCTCTGTTAAATGTGCTCTCAGTTTTTGATTGGGGATGCAATTGTCTTATGGAGAACATGGGCTGTTTGGATTCCAAGGCAACATGTAGTTAGCATTCCCATATCTCTATGGGTTTTGTCATTTGGTATGTATATTGACAGTTTTGCCATGATTTGTATGTAGTAGATCTGATGCAAATTTTCTTCATAGGCTGCCTCATTGCCTGGGTTATTACCCGAGTAACTGAATCAATTGAACCCTTTGGCTGGGGTGATTTCAACTTCCGCAATGATGATCCTGATTTTCTGTTGCTCACAAATTATGCATTGTCTCTATCTGTAAATGGGGTTTCAACACTCATGATAGGATATAGAGCATGGTGTGGAAAGTTATTGTGTTATGGGACAAAAGGATACTAATTTTAAATTACTCTAATACAGGCAAAATGGCAGTTTTATCAAGGCATCATATGAGCATTCTAACAGGCCAACCCAGGTGCAAAAGACAATGTCAATACTTGTGGAATCTGGGTTAATTTACTTTGTGCTGTTTGTCAGTAATTATCTGCTGTTATTGCTTTATGTTTCTAAGACTTCCTTTTCAGAGTATACAACTTATTAACTTTGTGCCTGACCCAGAGGTATCTGGCATTGCTGCAGCAATAATTGCAAGCTTGGGAAACCAGTTATTGGTATGTCATTAGAACTAATTTTATTATATCACATTGAATTTACTGAACTATTATGCTAGGGTCTGTATCCCACACTGATCATTATTATTGTCTATATGAGGCTCTCAATTTGGGACTCTCCTGAGGTTTCTCAAGCCATGACAACTATTGCTTTTGATTCCAACATTGCTCACCAGGAGACACACACAGATGATTCTAGTGAAGAGATGAACACATTACAGAACAGATGGAACTCCTCAGGTGGAAGGGAAGTGCAATTTGATGGGCATCCAGACACAGGTATTGAAGAGAAAAAAATAATTCCTTTTGATGCATGTTTGACTTTAGCTTGAGTAATATTAATTCATCCATCATTTTTGACATAAGAATCTACCATGAAGGACAGTATGACATGCAATGCTCACAATAAGTATACAATAACAGTTTAATCAAGCTTCACCAAGAGAATCATTGAAATTGCTCTAATTGATTACATAGAGCCCACTGAGCATCACATTCAGCAGACCTTCCAGCAAGTGAACAATGGTTGGAGCCTTTGTTAATGGCATCCCCACTGTTGTCATCAGAAGGGCATATATTTTTTTTTTGCTTGCACAACAGATAAAGGTAATTGTATAGGACTAGCCTCTTTAGCTGCTAGAAGAGCATATAGTTTGTGATTTATGAATACATTAGTCCACTTACATCATCTACCCTCTGCAGATAAAAGGATCTCTCCAGAATTCAGCTTTTAAGGAGAGAAATGCAGCAGTCTCTACCACTCTGTCCTCTTGGTTCCTAACTTCAAAGCCTGCAATGATGCAGTGGGGTACACCAAACTCAGATGTAGAGATGCTGGTATAAGATAGGCACTGTACACTATATGCAGGACAGCACAAGGAATGAAGCGGTCTATGAAGGAACAATTCTTGACCAGAACCACCCAGTACCTCAGAAGAAGTTCAAGTTTAGTGTCATCCAGATTATATATTCTATTGTATCTACCAGGCCAGAATCTGAGTTGGCGTTATTCAAACTCAATATTGCTAGAAATACAATCGTATTTTCTATGACTTATGTCACAGGACAAAACTTGATGAGTCTGGCTGTCTCAAAGGTATAACCTTCCAACCTGTGGCTCCGCAGTTCCACACAAAAATGGTTCAATCCAGGATCGAACTGGAGACCTTCTGTGATGCTTACAAATGTAAGACAGAAATCATAACCACTAGACCATTGAACCCACAAAAAATGTGCCCATAGCTGTTCTATAGCTGCCCAGCAAGGAAGGACTGATCCAATTTGGTCAACAGCCTCAGAATCACGTTGATCTGTTCGACCGCTGTCGGCAGATCCAACTTACTCCACCCACCGTCCACCATCGCTGCCCAGAGGTAGTCGGGTTGAGGTATAATTCTAGATAATACAAGGGTCATTTCAGTCCTCCAACAAATGCTATTAAATCGAGGTAGACACCTACCCTATCGTTGGTATATCTGAATAACCAAGAATACTGCTTCCTCCAGCACCATACCTGAGATTGACGTGTCAGTGGGGAAACGACTCTAGATACGCATTGAAGCCACATACCACTTGGAAAGTACACCGTCGACTGCTTGGGGAGATATCATCGCCATCCGCAAGGAATCTTGCGTCCCTTCGAAGGATTCCAGGTAGAGTTCATGTAATAGATCGCTATAGGTAGAGTCATTTCTGTGGGAAGATTGTCAAGGTGATTATTCGTGGCTGGAGAAAACGTCAAGACTCACGCCATAGTCCACATTGGCTCCAACTTTCCAGTCGGTTGATACACCGGCACACCAGTGCTGAAATCGTCTTTCCATTCGATAGCGCCGAAATGCTCGCAAACAACAGCAGCCTTGGCATTGGCCAAAAGATCAGGTCTTTGTGCCATCCAATTAGATTCGTTGAGATGGCCACCCGACATATGGCCAGTAGTGATTACGAAACTTGGAGGAAACACATGGTGTGAGACGGACGGCGACGCGAAGGGAAAGACAGCGGTTTTCTTACTCGATATTGATGTTAAGCCGTTGACGAGCGAGGGTTTCGGCCATGGTGAGCAATAGAATGGGTCCTATTAGCAAAGGAGTAAGAAAAATGTATATTCGCATAAGACGACGTCCTATACCATTCTCCTCAACAATTGACGGGCCTATGGCACGCATGAGACTGGATAGTACACAAGAAGACGCTTGAAAGAGCACATACCGTCGCCTGCATTCCATTTTAGCAGCAGCTCCACGAGAAGAATGAACAAATATACGCACTATGAGTATAGACGATAATAGTATCATTCGTCCCCGCCGTCCCCTGCAAATGTCCAACGACCGTGAACGAAGTAGCTTCATAACTCGGCGCATCCAAAACGACCGTAGCATTATCCACAGAGCCACTCGCCACCAGCTGTCGGATAAGCTCTCCAGTCGAGTTGCCGACATACAAACTCGGGACGTCGTATAGCACCGATCCATTTCCTGGCGCGCCATCATTTGGTAGAAATTGAAGGGCACCGTCGGCGTCGGAGGTGTTCACCCAAGAGGCAACGACCGCTGAGACTCCTATTTCTTTGAGGTGTGTGAAGTTGAGGGTCTTGGCTGACTGCCAATGAGGATTCGTTAAATTGCCTAACTAATATGAGGGAAGAAATGAAGAATGAGTCTAATGAAGACAGTATAGCCAAAACCGAGCTGACCTCTGGAATTGCTTCAGTGTCGATATTTCGAGAAGTGCTATAATAAAAATGATCTATCAGAACTTGGTCAGACCGTATAAAGCTCGCCACTGATATACCCCAATAGTTTATACCCAGGCTCGGAATAGTTATGCGTTGGGCTGGGGTTGTCGAAAAATACCACTGCGCCGCCACTCGGGAGGCCATCGAGATTCAACGTCGAGCTATTAGCATCCTGCGTGAAATCGTTCACACCAAACGTCCCTGCATCATGGACGGGTGCAGTAACACCTTCCAAGCCGCTATCACCACTATAAGGCCAGTACCCTGTCGTAGGCAAACCCAGGACGGTCCCATTGTTAAGGTTCAGGGTGAGCGACCACCAGCGTGGATCCCATCTGTAGCGTAGTCCCCACCGCGTTTAGAAACACTTGTGATCAACAAGAAACTAGATGCACGTTACCTGGTAAACGTGTAATTCAATGTAGATACGTCCAGCCCAGCGATGCTCATTGATTGTGCGACCAAAGTGGTTAGTGTATTTTGATTATCGTTCCCCGCTGGGAGAAAAGACAGAAAAAATCAGCGGAGATTGCGGGAAACTAGTCAGTACCTGACATCGGTCAAAAGATGTGATGATACACACTCCATCTGGGTCCTCTCAGATTCGTCTGAAAGAGTCGGTCATGTAAGAGCTGTTGTTGTTGTTGACTCAACGAGGGAGCGTCCGCGGCAAGCACCGAGGATGCAAAAGAAGCTAAAAACACCGGAAGAGTTAAGTGAGGACGCATTCCAAGTAGATTCACTGGGGGACAATTCGTACCTCATATAGTTTGCCGCTTTCAACTTTTAAAGGTCTTACGAAAGGACTTTCAGGCGACGTTAGTACGTCAGTTGACAAGGTTTGGTAGAATTTGGTACCTGCGGGAAGAAGCTCATGACCTTCATAGAAACAGCAAAAACAAACGCTTACTCCTCCAAGTCTTCCGCGTATCCCGTAATTTCCTAGATGAATGAGCCGGAATCATTGTATTTCGGTCAAGTGATTCCGGTAAGTTTTTTCGTTCAGGCACGACTGTCTACAGGCTGGCAGGACTGCCGCTGTATAGATCGTTATCGCAACGTCATCTAGAGAGGTATTGTTCTTGATATAGGGCCCCAAATACCAAATATGAATCAAATGGCCAAAAAAAGGCATTTTTCAATAGTGGGGCGGGACACGAGTACACCAGCACTAGTGCTTTGTCGAAGAATGAATCTACGTGGTCATGAGAAAGATGCGGCAGCGATGAAGAGATGTGGGGCGCACACCTTCTCACGTACAACAAGGTCCGGATCCGAGATATAAATACAGCCATCGGCCCGACACAATCTGTCCAGTTCATGCAGAGGTATGTATAAACACTCGCAATAGATTTTCAGACATCCTTGGAGGATCCTTCCGATATTCATATGTTCGAAAAGAGCCCTTCAACGACGCCTTGACCTCTTGAAAAGCACTGTCCACGACACAAGGAAGAAACAAGTCTTGCGAAATCTATTATTAGAATGAAGATAACAATTCGGATAGCTGTCGAAAGCTGTCGAGCAAGTCCATAGCCAACGCTATTGAATACCGCTCTGCCGAAGAAACGAAGGTATTAGATCGACTGCAGGGATCAAGAACAGCAAGGAGATACGTACCCCCAGCTAAGACTAGCTTGTCGGTGAACCCCGACTCCCCGTGGCTTTAGCAACTCGACACGTTCGCTTCTTTCTAACCATCTCCGCGCTCACACTAACATCGCCGAATACGGTCGACTTGAAGTACAGCGAACTGGCTCCTAATATTAGCCGGTGCAACAACAGTGATACTCCTCTAGACTTGACARCCRTACCGAAAAACRCCAGCTGCTGAAGACRTGCGGGCATACCGGGGWATTCCTGGCAAAAGATCGAAAGGCCCATTGAAAGGGCAAGAAGTGGAGTTTGAGGCTCGTATCCCAGATGACGGTATCTTCGTACACACAGGAATTGAAATTTATATTCGACTTGCACGAGCTTTATCAGAAAGGGATTAAGATAACAACTTGGATAGCTGCCAACAAACACCACTCGTAATCAGTCTGCAAAAAAAAAAAGAAACCCATATTAAACAACTGCTCGGATGAAAAGCGATCAGAACACGCATACCATATCCATCACTAAACCTCAACAACCCACGTCTCTCACAACTCGGCAACACTTTCTTAATCATCATCGCGCTATTACAAGCGTTACCTCTAAACACCACTGCCTGCAAAGAAGAAAACTGGCCACCACAAAGCAGCCCATCCAAAGACGGCCATAGACCCGCATCGATCTCTGTCACCGCAACCAGCATATCAAGAAACACTAGCTGTTGAAGACCATGTCTGGGGATGTTGGACAAGAACGTCAAAAGCCCGGCGGGGAGCCAAAGACCACCTATTTCGAGGTGTTCCAGGCCAGTGCTTTTGGAGAGGACTTTATTTCTGGTCAAGATATCTGTAGGTTACGTTATGGTAAGTTGTGAGTGAGAAGTTCAATTTGAAAAGTAATCCAAGCAAAACTCACTAATATCTTCAGGATACCGAAATCGTATCCGAAAATGCTTCAACGTCGAGCCTAGGAGATGAAGATAGGCCGCAAGATATGGCAGGTCGTCGGCAGGAACTTCATTCAGACGTATAACCTCCAACCTCAAAACACTTCTCATGGAAAACCACCTCCAAAATCCTCGTATATAAAGTGCTTCAGGGGAGTTCTCCACTGAGAAAGCATGCAGGGTACTCGGTGGGCTAGGCAGCTCAGCATATTCATCTTCGTCAAGTTCGTCGCCCGCGTCGAACACCGAGGGAAAGAAGTAGAGCTTTTCCACTGCCGGAAAGATGGATAGAACATGAGTGATATGGTCGAAAGGATTGATGGGCGTTACGATGAAGTCTATTACTCTCACTTGTGAGAGAAACGCCGAGGCTGAGCAGAAGGCACTCCAAGATGAGGTGGAAAACATTTCATCCCAATTGATACGCTCCAATTTCAGGCGTTTAACGGAAGTGAACTGATCAAGACACCGAGCTAGGGGTAACAACCATCCGGGGTTGCCAAAAGCCAAATCATACCAGTCCAGTGCAAGGTGACGGACCAAGTGAGGGTAAGGATGAACCGTCTTCGTCTTCGTCTCGTCTAAAGCCAACCCATCATCATCATATCCACAGGCACACGAAGGTTCCCAAGTAAACCTCCTATATAGATGACACCGGGCAAGGTCACCCCAACAACGGCAAGTGAGAATACACACTCTCAAGGCGGGAGGGTTATTATGGAGGTAATCTATGATCAACCCCCATACTTCCACCGGAAGATCATGAGGTGACGAGGGTACCCGAGCACGAGAGACTTGAGTGTGGACTTGTGAGGCACCAGGACCTTTCGTAGCCGGCGCTAGCGCCAGACCTTGCGAGTGCAGAGCTTGAGCATCGAGAGTGCTCAACTGAAATAGATTCGCGTCAAACTTCAAGGAGAGCTATCGTGTTGAAAGAACGGATAAACGTACACCGAGCATTTTATTGCTATCCATTTTCAAAATTCACGTTTCGTTGGAATATGCGGGTGGAGGACAAGAGACTTATAGTTTGAGACAAAAATTACAAAAGAAAAAGGAGATTTAGTATCGTCCTAACACTATGTAGCCCACATTTCTCACCTTCTGAGAGGGGCGGTTGCCTACAAAAAGTCTCCGTCATGAATATACAAGACACTCTAGGAACGCTAATAGAGCAGAGCATTCATACCTAGTTTTAGCGATATAACGAAGAAACAGATCCTTCAATTTATAGAGTACTGTGCAGTCTCCTTATATGGCAAGAAAGTGAATAAAGACGAGCGTGGCAGTCACCGTTGAGGAAGGAAAACCGTCGTTACTAATACCTTCAGGTTTGTTAGCCTGGCAAGCCGATCTTATAGTCCGCCAAAGATTATATAGTCGTTTGTACAGGTTTGTAAATGCGTGACAATGCATCACGTGTCGTGACTCGGACGCGTTCGGGCAGCAGGCGCTTGGCTCCGATGCTGCACGGTCAGTCACAGACCCCTGTAATGAAATTCCTCATAAGAGGGCTAGGTCAGTCGAAACAAGGGGCTATTGTAGAGGACAATATACATTTCTAGATGAATCAAAATTACAAGGAAGATTCACCATACGGTGCCAATATAAAAGAAAGGCCAAAGAAGTCCAGCCTCCGGTTGCTGCCACAACTTCGGGTTCAACACCTGCTAGCAAAAGTTCCACCGCGCCACCAATTCTGAAGCTGTGACCGAGGACGTGGTATGATTCGGCTTGCCTCCAGATACTGAAACAGATATCTAAGAAGGTCTTCTTGACCATGTGTTGTGGAATGCCATTGTCATCAAGATATGCGAATAGTGAAAAATCGTCAGGTATGGAGTGGTTAATTTTGATGTGATTATCCATGGCCTCCACTGCACACAACCCGAGTGGATCATCTGCGCGCGCAGTGACCACCACCGAAGCACCTTGCTCTTTCGTGGTTTTGGTCCAAGGAATACGGAAGCTAAAAGAGCGAGCACCATTGCAATGCTGCTTGAAGACCGGACTATGTGATAATGAAGTATTAGTCATATCCCTGCCTGGTACCTTCCACGAAGGCAAGAGACGGAAAGCAGCCCATTTCCCACCAATAATGATGCCGATATCCCAGTCTGTAGAGGCATCCACAAAGATACCAAGCTCTTGACATGGGCCAAGTGGGTGCAGCTCACGAACGAAGTCGGAAATAGCAAGGCGCTCCTTCCACCATTTGATCTGAAATCATCCCGTGCGGCGGTGTCTTTCGTATGAGATAGTTATTCTTAAATGCGTACGACGAATCCTATCTGGGTTGTTCAGGGACAAATCACGGATGATGGCCATGGTGCCGGGATTATGGAAAGTCTGCGTAGTTAAACGAGTACGAAATGAGCTGAAGACGAATTGGAGCTAACAAAAACGAGCGAGAGCTGAAGCAGGGCAGATAAGCTGACATTTGTTCTTCATTTGGCTTATCGCGGATTAAGATAACAATTTGGTTGGCTGCCAACAAACACCACTCGTAATCAGTCTGCAAAAAAAAGAAACCCGTATTAAATCAACTGCTCGAAAGAAAAGCGATCAGAACACGCATACCATATCCATCACTAAACCTCAGCAACCCACGTCTCTCACAGCTCGGCAACACCTTCTTAATCATCATCGCGCTATTATAAGCATTACCTCTAAACACCACTGCCTGCAAAGAAGAAAACTGGCCACCACAAAGCAGCATATCCAAAGACGGCCATAGGGCCGCATCGACCTTTGTCGCCGCAATCAGCATATCAAAAAACACTAGCTGTTGGAGACGATGTCCGGAGATGTTGGACAAGAACGTTAAAAGCCCGGCGAGGGCCCAAAGACCGCCTATTTCGAGGTGTTCCAGGCCAGTGCTTTTGGAGAGGACTTGATTTCCGGTTAAGATATCTGCAGGTTACGTTATGGTAAGTTGTGAGTGAGGAGTTCAGTTTGAAAAGTAATCCAAGCAAAACTCACCAATATCATCAGGATACGAAAATCGTATCCGAAAACGCTTCAAGGTCGAGCCTAGGAGATGAAGATAGGCCGCAAGATATGGCAGGTCGTCGGCAGGAACTTCATTCAGACGTATAACCTCCAACCTTAAAACACTCCTCACGGAAAACCACCTCCAAAATCCTCGTATATAAAGTGCTTCAGGGGAGTCCTCCACTGAGAAAACATGCAGGGTACTCGGTGGGCTGGGCAGTTCGGCATGTTCAAGTTCGTCAAGTTCGTCACCCACGTCAAACACCGAGGGAAAGAAGTAGAGCTTTTCCACTGCCGGAAAGATGGACAGAACACGAGTGATATGGTCGAAAGGATTGATAGGCATTTCGATGAGGTCTATTGCTCTCACTTGTGAGAGAAACGCCGAGGCTGAGCAGAAGGCACTCCAAGATGAGGTGGAAAACATTTCATCCCAATTGATACACCCCAATTCCAGGTGTTTAACGGAAGTGAACTGATCAAGACACCGAGCTAGGGGTAACAACCATCCGGGGTTGCCAAAAGCCAAATGGTACCAGTCCAGTGTAAGGTGACGGACCAAGTGAGGGTAAGGATGAATCGTCTTCGTCTTCGTCTCGTCTAAAGTCAACCCATCATCATCATATCCACAGGCACACGAAGGTTCCCAAGTAAACCTCCTATAWAGATGACACCGGGCAAAGTCACCCCAACAACGGCAAGTGAGAATACACACTCTCAAGGCGGGAGGGTCATTACGGAGGTAATCTATGATCAACCCCCATACTTCCACCGGAAGATCATGAGGTGACGAGGATACCCGAGCACGAGAGACTTGAGCTTGTGAGGCACCAGGATCTTTCGTAGCCAGCGCTAGCGCCAGCTCTTGCGAGTGCAGAGCTCGAGCATCGAGAGTGCTCAACTGAAATAGATTCGCGTCAAGCTTCGAGGAGAGCTATCATGTCGAAAGAACGGATAAACGTACACCGAGCATTTTATTGCTATCCATTTTCAAAATTCGCGTTTCGTTGGAATATGTGGACGGAGGACAAGACACTTATGGTTTGAGACAAAAATTACAAAAGGAAAAGGAAAGGAGATTTAGTACCGTCCTAACATTATGTGGCCCACATTTCTCACCTTATAGATTATATGAATACAACAAGAACCATTTTGGTTGAACCAAGGAACAATAACAAATCGCTGAGAGGGGCGGTTGCCTACAAAAAAGTCTCCGTCATGAATATACAAGGCACTCTAGGAACGCTGATAGAGTAGAACTTTCATACCTAGTTTCAGCGATATAAACGAGAAAACAGATCCTTCGATTTTATGGAGTACTGTGCAGCCTCCTTATACGGCAAGAAAGTGAATGAAGACGAGCGTAGCAGTCACTGTTGAGGAAGGAAAACCCGTTACCCTCAGGCTTGAAAATGCGTGACAATGCATCACGTGTCGTGACTCGGACGCGTCCGGGCGCTTGGCTCCGATGCTGCACGGACAGTCACAGACTCCTGTAATGAAGAAAACCTCGATAGTATTCCTCATGAGAGGGCTAGGTCAGTCGAAATAAGGGGCTATTGTAGAGGACAATATACAGGTACATTTCTAGATGAATCGAAATTACAAGGGACATAAGAAGATTCGAGTCCGTGTGTTTAAGATCCAAGAAAAAAAGAGAAAAAAAGGGTCCCTACGCCTCTTTTGAGATCCTCTGTATCTCATCCATACCATCATCATGATCCCAGAATCCAACAAGTCCATCACCAATATCCTTCTTCTCGACAACCTCTCTAGCCTCTTTCACAGCATCAGGAGGTACCAACCCCTCCCCGCCCTCACCCTCACCCTCCCCTCCAAGTCCCCTCAAAAATACTTCCTTAACCCTCCTCTCCTCCCTCTCCATCTCCTTAACCTCTTCACTCCTTTTCCAAACAACCCTCTCAACAACATGCCTCACAGCACCTCTAACAATCAAATACCCATGACTAGCCAAAAGCGCAACGAGTAAAGCCATCACAAGTAACTCCTTCGTAGCGCCCAAGCCTTTCCCACCTTCACCCCAAATCCCTTCAACACCTATGCCTTCTTGACCGGCAGTAGCGACGAGATGATCGTGTACCCTCTCAATGGCCGAACCAGTCCCAGTACCACACGTCCCGGTACCCTCCGAATTTCTAGGACAAAACAAATATACCAACGCCGCATTCGTCACCGTCCCCAACCAACTCAAAAACACCAACACATCAAGCCAAGGTCCAATCGTATCCGTCCTAACAGGTACAGGTCTCCTCTCATGAGTCGTAATCTTGAACGCATCCCCCCTCGCTTCAACCACATTATTCAAAAACGCCATAACCGGAGCTAGAGGCCAAATCGTCGACCAAAGAGCAACGTATCCGAATTGAATAACCATCTCGCTGTAATCGACGAAGAGATCGTATTCGGGTAGTTGAGCTTCGTGGCGTGCGAGGGAGAGGAAATCTTTTTCTTCCTGCCCGCCTTTTTCTTTTTCGTCTTCGAATACGACTTTTTTCTTTGGGGTTGGGGCCGTGGAGGAGGAAGATGATGATACCACAGAGGAAGAGGAGGAGGATGACGACGACGACGACGACGACGATGTCGCCTTCTTTTTCGCCGTGAACCCTGTAATAGCCCGTAAAACAAACGGAAGCCCGACCTCCACAAACGTATTAACGATCTGATTGGTGACCGTATACGCAAACATCTGATCCCTCAACCTCCCAGGATTAATCTTATGCTCCGCACTAGCCTTATCACCATCCCAAAGCCTAGCTTTAACGCCTACCCCGGAACTCCCAGTCCCAGCCTCAGCAGTGACATTCATGTTCATTTCGTGGCCTGCACGCGGCACAGAACCTTTGAAGAGCCACACTTGGACGATACGCATGAGACCTTCACCAAAGGGGACGTAGACGAATGCGCTTAGGGCAAGGCCAAGGTAGGCTACGAGGGCGGTGAAAACGAATGTTTTCATTGTTAGAGATGCACTGTGAGAGGAATGGTGTGCGTGGTTCTCCCATGCGGTGAATTTTTCCGCGCAGACTTGGAAGACAGATACTAGTCTTGGGACAAGCACGACGAATAAAATAGTTGGGCTGAATGACTATAACCAACCAGGGAAATCATCAGTAAAAAAAAGTGATGCAGAACCGGATGAAAAAACTCACAATATACCTATGCCCAGGTCCAGTGTACAACTGCGTCACAAACGCCTCAAACACAAAAATCCCCGTCATAATCCCCACCAGCAACAGTACAAACGCAAGTATGACCGGTACACTCGCAAGTATACGCAACTCCCGTTGCCACCAAGTAAACTTGGGATTATACTGCGCACGCCTTTTCTCCACGCGGAACGAACCTCGTGTACCGAATCGCAGGGAGATGATACGTTCGCGTACTCTCCACCATTCTACGAAGGTTATGGACCATAGAACGGTCAGGATGGAGTAGAGGGGGGAATAAGATGTGCCGAAGAAGTAGAAGGATACACCGATTGCTGCGGGGAAGATTAGAGCGCGGGTGTACCCGTCCAAGAAGGAAAAGTACAGCGCGACAGAGTCACCGAACTACGTAGATACAAAATTTGATCAGTTCAAAGGGTTCGTGAAAGTGATAGCCAACTTACCTGATCTCGTACTCTCTCCACTGGCACAGAAGCCATCCGACTCGTTGTCCACGCATGTATCCACCGTTCATTAAACTCACGATCATGAAGACAAAACACCGACTCCACTCGGTCCCACTCTGATGAGTCTGGAGTAATACCCAGTCCTCCATCAGAGGGTATCGAGGTAACATATGCATGAATCAGGCGTAAACGATCAGAAGGAGCTAGAGGCGGTATATCCCTCTCATTCGCAATAGGCGTCGTAGGTAACCCAGAAAGAAAATCCGATTGTCTATAAGTAAAACAAAGCGACAAATCCTCTCATCATTAGCAAAAAGACCTGAAATATGCACTTATAGACACACATACCTCTCCCGTCTAACCAAATTCCTCAAAAGCCCCTCCGGGCACGAAACAAACACCAACAGATGCCCCAACGACTCACCCCTCCTCCCAACAGCTTTAAGGCCCCCATACGAAAGCGTGTCCAAGAGTTGAGAGTACTGCTGTTCGGCTTTCTTTATATCCTCTTTAGTCTGTCGCTTTGAAAGGTTGGAGGTTTGAGAAGCCCGGAAGGCGATGACGAGGTCGACGTCTATGGCCATTGTATGAGCGTTGTATGACAATGGAGTACTTCAGCTTTAACCCTGGGCGCTGAAGAGATTTGTAAGACCAGTTTCAAGAGTGCGTTGTGGTGATTGATGGTGGTGAAGAGGCAAGATGACAGTGTGGTCAGGGTAAGGAGCCATTTTGGCGACGTCATCTTGTGTGTGGCGCCCGCCTTACCTAGACTGGCGCTGCAAGCTCAGAAAAATGAAATTTATCGGCATTTTAGAGTACTACTTCTAACACGATGAGTATATTGGATACTCGTAATTATGAGTGTCAACGTCTCCTTCTTAACCTAGCTTTACATTCCATGAACCGATGTAATCCTCCACAGCACGGACAAAATCCGTGATACAGTGCCTGTCGTACGATACTTTCCGCATCGGAGGGTAATTTGACGAACCGTCTGACTCGGTGGTGTCTGATTCGATTCCATTGAGGTGTAGGTGAAGGTTCAGACTCAGACTCGACGGTACTTTGAGTTGCTTGATTTGAATACGAAGAAATGTAGAGATCGTGGAGAATATAAGCGAAACGAATATCTCGCATTGTTAGACCTGGGAGGGTAGTTGATGTACTCAATTCTGGTGAATGTAAGCGTCGAAGGAAGACGAATGAAATAGAATAGATACTAACTAGGACTATTGACTTCAACACCCAAAAATGTTGGTCTCAAAGCCATAATTTCCTCCGTCAAACGCGCTTCATGTGTCTTTAGCACAATCTCAACTATCTTCCCTTGATGAATCTTCAGTACGTCGGGGTCATGCTACCATCCAGAGTCAGCCAGCCAGCCAATAAACGCGAAACACAACCTACCCTCTCCTTCCTGCCAAGCCCCCTAACAACCCCCACAAACTCCTCTGCCTTCTTCTCATCCTCAAACCGATACATCCCATGCAACGACAATCCCGGACCTCTCAGTCCCCTCGGAGCCAAAAACCCCCTCGTAAATCGAAAAACCCACGAGGACGTGCGTTTCTTTAGTGGGATTAGGTAGGTCTCTATGTCATGTATTGAGAGCCATGGCGTGGGTCTGGAGGTGATACGTGTTGGGATGGGTGGTAAAGAGGTAGAAGTTAGTTGAGAAGCGCTGGTAGATTCTTTGGATGGTTAGACTAGTTAGATGAAGTAATAAGTGGCAGAGGTACATACCTTGCCTGGTATATTGTGTTACACGTCTGAGGATTCGCGGTCGAGATGAAAGGAGATTGAAAGACATCAAGATCGTTCTCGAGACATGTCATGTCGGTCAATCAGTCTGAGGGCCTCTGAATTGGAATTGTTGAATCAACTGTAATGTGATCCCTCTTAGCTCAGTTGGTAGAGCGCGTCACTAGTACATATTTGCAGTCATTGTTTGATGACGAGGTCAGTCGTTCAAGTCGGCTAGAGGGAATAATTGGGGACTCACCTTTTTCGTATATATGAGAGTTTTTTTCCCCGAACTACATAGTACACTACATGCATCACTGGCTGACAAGTCGGAACTCTGAGTTCTGAGAATTACTCCTCTCAAGCGTTCACCGACACCCAGCTACCAGCCTCAAAATAGAGCYGAARATATTTCTTCATAAAKCATMTCGACTAGAATGAGCCTCCGYCCCAAGCATTTCCCAGCARCGACGCCATCTACCCCAACAGCTCGTCCAAAAAATCCTCCATCTCATCYATCTGACTCTTCGGTTTACCGCCTTCCGATAGAGGTAACGGCGGTGCTTCCACGTACGCCAATTCTGAGTRCATAGCCATAACAATARCAATAAGAGGACGTTCACTAAATCATGAGACAAGTAAACTCACCCTGTTTTCGATCACGAGTCGAAGGAATCGCAGGTTTACTTCGTAAAGTTGATGTTTTTGCTCTGAATCGATTTTTTAGATCTGCCACATAGAGGACGAAGAAAGAGCGCGATATGTGATACGATGTACGTAGGTTAGCTAGTTAGTTCGTGTATACGACTAAAAGGAATCAAACCACTCACCTCTCGTAGCTTCAGCAGCATTCTTCTCCCTCAAAAGATCCTCGAATTCGTCATCCCACTCAATTTCTTGTGTCTTTCCTTTCCTATCCCCGGGTGTTATCGTTGTCTTTGACCTATCGCTTGATGAAACGGGAAGATGGTCAAGAGTATGATCGACGTCGTCTTCATCAACGTCCCCCAATTGTCCGAGTTTTGTGGAATCTAACCGCGCTGAGGTAGACTCAGAAGTAGATTCATCGTGTAACCGCTGTTTAGCGAGGAAAGATGACAGGTCGATTTCAGGTTCGACTATAGGTTCACCTGGTATTACATTGTATCAAGAAATATCCTAATGAAGGCTTTAATAATATCAAAAAAAGCAGCGCTCACCATCCGAATCCAGCTCTGGCTCAGGCTCAACATATCTCTCAGCATTAGAACCTAAATTCCTCCTAGCATACTTCCTCCTTTCCTCCTCCTGCTCCTCTTCCTCCTCTCCTTCCCCATCCTCAGAGGGTCCTTCACCAGGCAACAACAACCTCTTTCCAAATTCCGCTGGTCTCCCGCCACCTCGATGTCCTCGTCCGCGCGCACGAAGGTATTTACCTAACCCGCCTCGTGATCTTCCCCTTGAGCTTGAACTTGGGCGTGAGTTTCCTCTGATGCTGGTGGTGGTACTGGTAAGAGAGTTTGGTGAGGTTTGAGGTGAGAGTGAGGAGGATTCTGACATGGTGGTACGCCGCTTAGGAAAAGCAGCCGGGACGGGCGTCTATCAGTGTTATCACTGAGCGCTAAGTAAGCGAAAACTGCCGCCGGCATCTGCCAGCCTCTACACCATACCGGCTTGATCAGGAATTAATGTTTCTGATCGTTTGACCTGTCAGCTGCTCATCGATAATCAGCCTTTTATGCGCAGCCTGCCAGATATCAAATATAAAAACAATGGGACCACAGCAAACAAATTCTGCTCTTTATTACTCTCCCATCATGGACTCTGAGAGTGACCTTGGAAGCAACAACAGGTGTGTGTCTGCCTATCATATTCAAGTGACCAAAATGGTGAAACTGATGAGTTGTGCCTCATCAATAGAAACCAATTGCAGACACATGCAGATGTAAACCCTATGACTACTGGACAATCCAGGTAAAACTGAACAGTCCATCTATTAATGCAACACAAAAATGAACTTTGTAATTCTAGTGCTGGATTTTTCAACCATAGCTCCCATATCAATATCAGTGGTGGCCATTTCAATAGTGTTGCAGGCAGTTTTCACATGACAGTGAATGGTAAGTGAGTCACAGTATCTGAGTATTGTATATGAATGAAATGTAATTATATATTGCTTTAGCTGATGATTCAAGATTTAAAATCCTACAATGGCTAAAAGCACCCAGCTCACAAAAGAATTTCAGAGATGTAAGAGATAAGAAGGAGCCAGGTACTGGTACTTGGCTCCTTGATGATGATAGATTTATTCAATGGAAGGAGAATGGCAAATTGTTGTGGTTGCAGGGAAAGGGTAAGCAATTCATCTAACTAAATCTTGCCATACTTGACAGCAGTACAGCTGGTGCTGGAAAGACCTTCTTGTGGTAAGAACATTTTATACATTCACCTTAAGGTTCAGAGTCTAGAATTTCAGCATTACTTCTAGTACCACAGTCATTGACAAACTTCAGCAAGATAGAAAGTCAAGTCAATTCCTATCTCCAATCTATCATTATTTTGATTCAAGAGACAACTCAAAGCGAGATTATCGAGGGGTGATTTCATCTCTGCTGACCCAGATAGCTATGTGCTCTCAAGAGATTCCTCTTGAATTGCAGAAACTATATGAGGCAAACCAATATGGGAACCAGGAGCCATCTCTGTCAGACATTGAGAGGACTCTTGCCTCTCTTCTAGTGCCTTGGTTGTCTATGGGATCTGTATACATTATCCTAGATGCCATGGATGAATGTGAGGAGAGGGCACAGATAAAGACCAACATATTCATTCAAAACATGCTTGGTTTGGACAAGGTCTACTTTCTGGTGACCAGCCGCCAATCTCCAAGAGCAGACATCATCAGTAGAGCAGTAGTTATTCAACTGCAGGCTGAAGCTATCACACCAGATATTGCCATCTATATAGATGCCTGGACTCCAGAGTTAGGATTGGATTCAGATCTGGAAAGTGAGGTGAAGCAACACTTGATAAATGGAGCAGATGGACAGTAAGCTCAAAAGTTTAGTTACCAGTATTGAAATAAAGTGAGCTAACTGATGTTAGGTTCAGATGGGTGGATTGTCAAATCACTACACTTATGGAATGTGGAACACCAAGAGCAGTCAGACAAACCTTGCAGACACTTCCACACACACTTGAAATGACATATTTTACAAAGCTGCAAAGCATTGGAGAGAGACATAGAGAGGATGCAAAGATTATTCTTCAGTGGCTAACCTGTGCTTCAAGACCCTTAACACTAAAGGAGCTGGAGGAAGTTTTAGCAACTGACTTGAATACCTCCTCATTCCAGCCTAAAGATCGGAACCCAGGTCTTGGAAAAGGGCTTCACAAGATTGTTGACACAACATTAGTGACTATAGCACATGAAGTTGTACAGCTTGCTCATCATTCTGTGAAGGAATTCCTGATGATTGAGCATATGATGAAAACTAAAGCCACAACATTCTTTCACATTGATGAGCAATTGGCACATAGTGTCATTGCTCACATATGTATGATCTATCTCCTACATTGTGGCATGGATGCAGAGTGTCACTCTAGGAGGTTGATAGACCAAGAAGAGTATCCCTTGGCTATATATGCTGCAGAACATTGGACACATCATGGAAAATTGCTAAATAGCACAGATAAGAGTGCAGTAGAATGTGGGGTGAAGCTTCTGAATTGCACAAATCCTGCATTTCTCTATTGGTTGAAACTGAGTAATCCAGATGAACCATGGATGAGCATGAATGAAACATTGACTTTGGAAAAGATTGGATCACCACTGTATTATGCAGCACTAACAGGACTTGCTGCTATAATGAAAGGGTTGATTAAGAAGAAAGATGGGGAATATGATGCTACAGACAGAGGTAGATGTGGAGGTCCTCTCCTAGGAGTGGCTGCTTCTAGACAACAGGGATGTCAGCCTCCACAAMGTTTMTCTTCACAAGCAGATGTGAATGCTCAGGGTGGTAGATATGGAAATGCTCTCCAAGCTGCAGCTCGGTATGGAAATGAGGCAATTGTGAGACTCC
>RCHF01001730.1:0-19818 GCA_003987895.1 Neonothopanus nambi | reverse complement strand
AATTTGAAGATCCTCCTCAATAGTCGGTAAAGAAATCGTTACAGAAGTACTATTTGCCGTCTAGCAAAAAAAATTTCCTTAAAATCAATCATCCTCTTGCAAAAAAAAAAATTCAGAAGAAAAAGAAAGAAAAAAAACACTTACATTCGATATCATCGTCAACGTGCAAGTCGCGACTATAGCCACAGAATTAAGGAGACTCCGTTCCTTGGGTTTCTCATGTTGAGCAGAAACCGAGGCTGGCTTCTCATCCTTAACGGATGAACGGGACATGGTAGGAAGGAGGAAAGAAGCAAAGCTACAAGCAGGAATTACATGCTCTTAAGTACTTCCGGACTTATGGGCTCATGCGACGCCTCGGAGGTGGCCATTGATGATTGTACCAATGAGCCCATGAGCCCATGACCCAAATTGGCTGACATGATTCTACGTTTAGTCTTTGATAAAATACAGATATCCGTAAGTTACTTACCAAGTACTTGACCTCCATTAGCTATTCAATTGGAGGCGTACGAAAAGATTGAAGTTCGAGAGGAGCATAAAATCCGTCGTATGATATGCCGTTACGCCGTCAGGAATATATTACTAATCCATCGTAATATCGCTTATGTATGGCATCATTGGTTTCACCGTTTTACCTTTCTTCGGCGTATCACCGTCCAAACCCGCACTGGACCCCAGGCTGCTCCAGTAGGTTTGGCTGTTGTTTTCCAGACTTTTACTGACGATATGTCGTTTTCTGCAGACTGGAATAAGGCTGTAGTATTATTAATCAAACGAAAATGTGACCATGTGGTCGCGCGAAAACAGAGCGCTCGCATCCGAACTTGGGCAACGGGCACAGATACTCTTTGTACGTTGTCTTGCAACATGAACCCCCTTTCTAGCTTCGCCTTCAATGACGACGGCGTCGGTGTATTGGTGTCAACGGAACTCAAAAGCGATCTATCCTTGTAAGTCTCGCGGCCACTTTACAATCATTTTTAACGTTCAATTGACACGGTTCACTCCTTGAACAGTAAACGACTGCGGCGAGAGATCGTTCATACCGCGGAAGTATCCCGATTATACTAGAAGCGCAAGTATCCACATACTACCAACTCAGGCTAGGGCGCTAGGCTAGGTTTTACTATTGTTTTCTAAACTCAAACATCAAACAGATTATAACCTCAAAGTTCCTTGTGGTACCCTCAAAGTGAGACATATCCCTTGTTGGCACGTGCATCTGACCTAGGATTCGAACCCTCTCAAGGCGAGTATAAGATGCAGTTATAGATGGAATTCTTTCTGTTTCGTCGACCAACTTGAAGATACCCGACTAGTAGCGTTTACTTCTCTTCGACTCACCTCACGCTCCGAGTACCCTCATGTCTTCCGAGTCCGTCCAAGTAATTGGTCCAGCTTCGAGGGCTCGTTCCTTCCCGTTCATAGGGTATGTAATTCCATCTCAACGCTCTTCCCTCACTAACACCGTCTAATTCAAAGCTCTGGATCCAGACCCTACGCCACCGCCTCTCTCCGACGTCGTCGAAGTGACCGCCAAACCAAATCCCCAGGATCTCAAGCTCTCATCCACCTCTCCCGGGCCAGATCAAACCCATACCCGCTTTACCACGACACATACACAGATCGACCCCCGCGTAAACGTACACGAGTCAGTAGCAGTGTCCTAGCAGAAAACCTGCGAAGACGAAGGGAAGAGTTAGAGAATGATCCTTTACTTGATGCTACACGGCTTACGGCGAAGAGTGTTTGGTGTGTGAAGTGTCAGAAATCGATCAAGTTGGATGCGAGGAATGATTATTATCCGGGGCTGTGGAGGAAACATAGGGATGCGTTTCACAAGCAGGCTTTGCTGGACGAGGAGAGCCAGGAGACTGGGCAGAGGGAAGGAGATGGAAAGAGAGAAAATACGACGATGGGGAATGGTGAGGTGGACGAGGACGAGGACAAGGTGAGTTGGTTTATTTAGTTCCTTCAACGTGTGTTCTTATGGTTATATCGTTAGCGCGAGAACGTTCCAGTTATCGACGAATATCAGGCGGCGTTGATTCTTACTGAAATGTTGAAAAAGTTTACTTCCCAACTCTGACCTTCTTTTTCAACGACTACATATCCTTATCATTATCTCGATATTAACTCATGTACACATACGTACCGTATTGGCTTTTTATTTTGTATGTTCGGGTTGCTTTTTGTTCACTGTATTCGTAGACTTTTTTCCTTGTCTCACTTGTACAATACATTTACTTTGGTTGATCGTGGTCAATATCGTTCCATGGGAGTGAATTCAGAATAGCTCATCGGTATTGATGCTGAGTGGCGAGCAGTAGGAAGAACGGACTTGCTACCAATGCGCAACGCATGAGCTGGGTCCAACACATTACTAACTTGATCCCGGAACATCGGAACTAAGAAGTATGTACATATGTAACCCCTTCGATCCAACTCATTCGCGACACCTACCGGGAAGCCTTCGGGATACCACGGAAACATGGGCACGTATACATAAGTATTTCGAATGGAGGAGGAGGAGGGGGAGGAGTAGTCAATTACCGGCCCGGTTACGCCGGAGTCCGGGAAGGGTACTGGAATATTTACAAAGTGAGGCTGAAGCTCGCTATAGGACTACTGAAGTTCAAAAAATTCAAATGGTTCAAGCAGTTTTGACTTTGAGCAGTACGATGTATTGGACCGATTCTCCCTAAGTCATCACCGAAGTCACTATGCGCATAACCAGGAACTGAGCGGCCTTTATTCAACGATTATGTTCGCCGTGCTGTGCTGGCAATGGTCGAGTCGGAGTGCCCCTTCATAAATCCTAAAAATAGATATCGATCCTCGTTTCCGCTGATTCGTCCCTTCCTCTTCGAGTTCTTTTCTTCTGAATCCCTTTCAACGGTGTCCGCCATAATCCCGAAGATGACTCACATCTTGCCATAGATATACATATATCGATGGGTCGAACGTACATAGAAGTAGAACTCCGCTAGCTCGAAAACGTTTTAGAGGGCATGCAACAAGCACTCCGCTATCTCGGGCCCAGATCAAATTCATGGATTATCTTCAAAGTTCAGAAAGACTGTGGAGGAACGCAGCGATGAAACTGTATACGTTTAGAGTACATACGTATGTATTGGATTTTCATGTTCGCTCAACTTCAGAAAAGAAAACTTGCGTGAAAAAAAGAGAATGAATGGGTGGTTGGAGTCGCGTGTCGTGACTCGACTCCATCATTCTATCATCAGTTACGTTTGCAGTAACATAAGGTTGTAAGCTATTTCAGAAAGCCCTGATATACCTGTTCGAACGATGTATATGTACAACTCAAGTCATTACTTTCCAACTCACGGACCAAGCTAGGTTTATGAAAATATTCCTCTGAGAAAATATTATATAGAGACGCGGAAAAAATCTAGCGAAAGGGCGGGAGAATTCGCACGTGACACACCTCTGACACAGAACCGCCGCAACGGATTCGGGATCGAGGTTCAAAAAAGAGGTGTCATTCCACTGGGTTGGGTTCTCCAATGTTTTGTCTCCCCCCCTTCATACTTGATGGCCCCGTCGTCAACGGTGGCTAAACCTTTCTTTCTTTCTTCCCCCCCACTACCACCCCACACCCACAAATGGCACAAAATCCTGATTTTTCGCGTTCGAGCGAGGGTTTGGATCGTCAAGACTCGCAGGAGGCAAGGGGACGTCGATGGAGCCTGAGAGGGCGTGTCAGGAGTGTTGCGAGGACTGTTGGACTTTATGTTGGAAGACACGCTGGGGTTGGACTTGTCTGCTCTGTAGCGTATTTCGATCCGTGAGTCGTTTTTACTACTAACTGGGTGGCCGTGGATCAATGACATGTTCCTTGAACAGAGGTAACTGGGGCGTCGATTTACAAGCTGGCTCACAATACGGCTATCGACTTCTCTTCATCGTTCTATTAGCAGGTCTCATCGCTGTGTTTCTCCAGGTACGTTCTGACTAGACTCCTTCATGGAGCTTTGGCTTTCTTCCCACTCGCTCAATATCAATCCTCGCAGGTACTTGCCAGTCGGTTGGGTTGTGTTACAGGACTAGGTGAGTTTGAATACTCCATATGGAACGATCCGCATCCGCGTTCTAGCTACAACCATGATCCCTTCATTCATTCATTCGGCCTAAACATCCACCTGGAGTCCATCCTCACATTCACTTCCTCGTCTCACGCATTTAACTGATTCCTTTGGTGTGGTGTCTTCCCCGCAGATCTTGCCTCTCACTGCCGTCTTCTCTTACACTCCCACCCCGCACACCCCCGCCTAATCCGATGGGTCTTCTTCTACCCTCTCTACGCCTTGGCCGAAGTAGCCATCATATCCACCGATCTCGCCGAATTACTTGGTTCTGCTATGGCTCTGACCATGTTATTCCCAGAGTTACAGCTATGGCATGGAGTTCTCATTACTGCGTTCGATGTTATCTTTCTTTTGGCGCTGAAAGACCCCTTGGGAGGAAAACCTGTGAGGTTGTTCGAGTTGGGTATCGCGGGATTGGTGAGTACCGTATTCCTGGGAATCTTCCTTCCGAGGTTCCCCGTTATGGTATGAGTATATGTACTAAAATAAATTGTCCCACTTCGTTAGGTTCTCGCGGTGTTGATTTGCATGTGCATAATCATCTCTCGAGTGGACGTTCATTGGGGGAAAGCATTCCAGGGATATCTTCCTTCAAAGTACATTTTCCCTAACGGGGCGCTATACACGTGTGAGTTTTGTTTCGTTTTTCAATCTGGAAGGACCTGCCAAGGGCCTTGGCTGAACCTGTCTCGTCCGCAGCTGTTGGTATTGTGGGCGCAACTGTTATGCCACATAGTCTTTTCCTAGGGTCTGCTCTCGCTACCCAAGTTCGGGTTCCACAGGAAGTTCCCGAGTCTGGATCTGAGACTCTCGAAGTCCCCGCTTCTGAAGATTCTCCAAGTACGAGTCATCCTTCGAATCCTCCCACCCCTTCTTCTTCCATCGAAGCATTACCCCTCGAGTCCAGCTCTAAAGAAAAAGAAAAACCCTCCGTCGTACCTCGCAAAACCTCGCTATACACCCACTTTCATTCCGTTTTTGCACCACTCTGGTTGCGTATCGTCGAAGCGTTTCGGACACCAACAAGGAACATCTACGCCAACCGCGCAAAACGTCATTCGGATTGGGAAAATCGGGATTTTAACGCCGTTCGAAGACATTTGTATCATGGTATTGTTGACGTGGCGAGTAGTCTTATGGGTATTGCTGTTGTTATCAATAGTTTGTGAGATTTCAATGATTTAAGTCTGGATGGTTCTACATAGGATACTAATATGCGTCCCCGTAGGATCCTCATCCTTGCCAGCGCCGTATTCTTCTACGGCGGTGGAGTCTCAGACGGAGAAAGCCCGGCGGGTTTATTCGATGCTTATGATCTTATCAAGCGATCTATCGGTCAATGTAAGCCCTTCCTTCTCCATTGAATTTTTTCATTATGTATGGCGTTTTTTAATTAAACCCATTTCGTAAAGCTGCCGCGACCCTTTTTGCTATTGCGCTCTTGGCTTCTGGACAGGTGCGTTGGGTTTTGGTGTACCCTATGCCATGCCATGCCATACCGATGAAGGAAAGTATGCTGAGACTTTATTTGTGAGTAGAGTTCGTCGATTATTGCTACGATTGCGGGTCAAGCGGTTTCAGAGGGGTTTCTTCAATGGCGCGTTTCGGTGAGTTTTACTGTGTTCGACGTTCGTCCATTGCCGTCACGAATACTGAATATGTATATAATGATTTCATTTACAGCCAGTTATACGTCGTCTATTCACGCGTCTCCTAGCTATTATCCCTTCCATGGCCGTAGCGATTATCCTTGGACGTCCAGGAATCGATACCCTACTTGTTGTATCGCAAGTGGTATTATCCGTGGTTTTACCCTTCATTGCGCTTCCGCTGGTATACTTGACGTCGTCGAAACGTATCATGAGCGTCAAGCGGATTCGTGAACGAAAGTCACGTCGGGGGACTTCGTCTGTTGGGATTGATATTGCAACAGTTGGGGGGGGTGAGAGTACAGACGATCGCGATGCACTGGCAGGACGGACGAACTTGGAGGGCATGCCAGTGCCAGTGGATTCTCGTACCGACGCAGACGCAGGGACGGTGGAACGCGGGGACACGCAGATGGAGATTGTCGACTTTAGTAACAACACTTTCGCGACGCTCCTCGCTGTGGCTATTTGGCTGGTTATCCTCGTCGCGAATGCCTATGTCATCATCGCTTTGGGTTTGGGTCAAGGTACGGGGTGAGTTCCGTCGGTGTCAAGCGGGAAGCAGGAAGCAGGATGGGGGGTTTGAAAAAATTTAGCTTTCGTGAATAGTATTTGAAGCTTTTTTACATTGTATTAGTTGTGTACTATTATTGCTTAGTGCTTTGAACATGTAGTATCCCTTTGAAGTTCTTTTTATTCACTAATTTCCTTATGTTTTTCCTATCAGATGCGGAGCTGGGCAGCTCGCATTCAACAGCCGTTTCAGCCGGTCGCGGGACCCTCGACCGAACGCGCGCCGCGTCAGTTCTTGACTTCGATTTTTGAGAGGCTTAGCTGGGCAGATCTGAACTCGATGCAACCGGTCGCTGAACATGAACCTTCATCTGAAGTCGAAACCACTTCTTTGGCATTCACGGAACCAGAAAACCTGTCAAGTCTGCCACCGCAGTTACGACACGGTATGCACAAGATCCACTCTAAATCGCGTGAAGTTATATATGATGAAGTACAAGAGTATGTGTTGCGTGTTTTTCTTCTGATAAGAGAATACCATTGATAACTTGATACCGTGTAGAACGGACAACTGTGTGGCATGTACCGACTAACAGCCATCTCGCTCTGATCGCACTGTTCGCTGCTGAAGTTCTTGAGTATCACTTAAACACGTGGATGTAAGTAACTGTAGACACTGTAGGGCCATACAACACGCCGGCGTACGCTAGCGTGGACCAGCGTACTCTTCACAGAGGAGGATCACCTGGGTCCTAACTATGGCTCGTAAAGTTGACACGGCAGGTCTAGAGAAGAAACGGAAGCTGGAGCAAGCTGAATTCGAGGTGAGGATGGTGGAGATGAAGAGAGCAAAGAAAGCGGCGAGGTTGGAGAAGGCAAGGGAAATACAGCGGACTCTGGACTCAACTGAATTGATTACATCAATTGTCCAGATCAGGGAGAAGGGAATGACAGGGAAGAGGCTCGATGTTCAGCTTGACAAGCTCCGTCGCCTCTAGGGCTCGAAGATTTCTATCCCCAAGAAATCTCATTTGACCCCGGTAGCTGAAAAGCAGGATGCACTCGAGAAGGTCTTTGAAACCCATCTACAACTAATCAAGAGTCTCGGAGACATACCTGATGAACCTTCTACATCAGAAGCGAGCTCGAGAACTGATGTTGTGGTGATTGATACTTGGCATGAGGAGGAAGATGAAGAGATGAAGTAATGATGCTAGCATTTCGAGTCATAGAGTATTAACACAATAATTATTGTTACTTACATATTTCAGCACTAGTCTGGCTATATACAGTGCACAGGTACCCAACAGCAGCTAATCCTACCTTCTGCGATGACTGATGATGGCAGAGAAAGACAAACGGCGTCGAACACGAGCGAACACGCCGAACACGCGTCAACACGCGTCTTCTGACCGGTTGACTTTAGTTGCCGGCTTAGTCAGCTGGCCGCGTCGCTCGCGGGTTTTGCCCACCACTTGACTCGGATACTAGCATGAAGTTATACAGATCTAGCTTGTTCGTTATGCTACATTCCTACAACATCGGAGACATACTAATTATAAGGCAACTTCATGACGGTTTTTAAAAAACCCTGCTCATCTGAATAGGCCCTGTACTATATAAGTGTCCGTTTTACAAAGACTCGCAACCGAACTCCCAGAACGATATCACAGAATTTGTCTCCTACTTATGTCCACAATCTCTTTGAAAGCTCTTCCAGGTGTCGAAGTTTTGATACAGCCAAGGGATTCTTCCTTTGATACCACCCAGTGGACCTTTACGATCGCACAAGCTGGGACCGAAGGTCCCTCTCATCTAAATCGTAAGTTAACGTGCCTACGGTAAGTATTGCTAATTACTTACTCAAAGTATAGTACCCGAGTCCCAGCTAGTAATTCGAACAGAAAAGAGTGCATCGGGATCACTTTTCCGAGTATCTCTTCGAGCTCAACAGACAAACGATGCTACCCATTCTTCCACTCCTTTTAACGCATTAGCGGGCCCACAAACAAGTAGCGCTCTCATTTAGTGTATTTCTCGGTCGGCGCCACTGATACCCTTCTTCAGCAACTCGTAATGGGTCTTCTGATATTCTGCATGCTTCCATGTTTTCTGATACTTCCAGCCCACCCTACTCTCAGGATGATAGCGCCTTTCTAAATGAACTCTGGTCACAAGCATGGAGCCCTGAATCTATATCAGATGGGATACAGTCCCATGCTATGGATTTATCGATGATTGAAGAAGACCCGGATCCATTGGCTGAGTTACTCGGAAAGGGTATACACAGTTGTTTCTTTCGTGACTTTTCGAATAGGCTCACAATATTAAAGATTCACACAATAACTTCAATCTGGAGCCAGATTTCATGGGAAATCTGCATAGTGGACCTATAGACTCCGATATTCATAGCCCCTCATTCATCAACGCAGGATCGCCTTCGGAAATGCACGTCACGGTAAGTAATCTACTAAGTATGTCTCAATGATTCAGCTGACCAAAAAGCATGACAAAATCAGACAGGCCCTGCAAAATCTAGAACCTCCAGGGGGAAAAAGTCATCACACCCAAAGACATCCTGTAGTTATGGATGTGGGACAACGTTTTCTCGGCAGCATGATCGCCTACGGTATGTATGACACTTCTTGTCGAACCTTACGTGCTCCTTGAAAGAAGTCCTGACAACCCTTCATTTTTGATCTAGACATGAAGTTGTTAAGCATGGTCATTGGACTTGTGGACAATGCAGCAAGTTTTTCCACTTGGAGAAGAACTACCGTACCCACAAGTGTCAAAGCGGCGATGATCAGAGCAGTTGGGCAGATAGGTGGAGCTTGAAGAATCGGGAGGATACCTGTGAATTGGATAAGCAGAAAGACAACCAGGATCTGCCATTGGTGTTTCATATGTACAAGGGTAGTGATACCTAGGCGAGTGAGTGACACAGGGTTTCCCTCTTCCCAGATAGAGTCGCATTTTGCATTGGACATTCAAGAATAGACAATCAAATGTATATTAGAGGAGGAGGAGGAGTCCATTACCGGGCATAGAACATTTGGCGTAACCCCCAGCGTAACTGTTCCGCCAGTGCCGCTGGGTGCCGCTGGGTGCCGCTAAGGTTACGCTGAATGATGGATTTTCAAACTCCGCTGACCGCTACTGTGCACGATGCCACCATGTACAGAAGCTAGTACTAGACGCACCTTACCTATCTCTCCCCACCATAATCTACCGCGCCATACTTGTCCACTCATTCAATGCTAGAAGAACTTCTATGTGTTCCCTCAACGTTGAAACTAACTCGGTCTCCCCCTCCCTATTCTCCTTCCCTTGCGCAGTATCTGCCATTCTAAAACAGGTGTGGGACTATGTGAATGTGCTTGGATGACAGCTGAAGGTAGTCGAACTCCCCTCTTGTTGAAATACTTGCATCGTAATGACTTCAGCTCTATCAATGCATTCAAAGATACCTCAAGCTTGTATTTCAACGAGTACAAACTACAGCGCTGTTTGATCACCTTAATTAAATCAAACTCGAGTACTTAGCTCATCTAGCAATGATACATTGTTTGTGTTCAACACAAATGTAAGTAGATTAATCTTGCACTGGAGTGCACGTTGGGATGCTGTCACTTTATTGGGAGGGTACGTTGAGGTGCCGCCACTGTACTTGGAGGGTGCGTTGAGGTGCCGCCACTTTACTGGAGGGGTACGCTGGGTGCCGCTACCTTGATGGGAGGGTGCACTGGGGTGACGCCACTTTACTGGAAAGGTACGCTGGGTGCCGCTACCTCGATGAGGGGGTACGCTGGGGTGCCGCCACTTTACTGGAGGGGTACGCTGGGGTGCCGCCACTTTACTGGAAGGGTACGCTGGGTGCCGCCACCATGCTAGGAGTGTACATGAGGGTACGCTAGGGTTCTGGGACTTTACCAGAAGGGTGTGCTGGGATGCCGCCATTCAAGTACAAGAGTGTGATATATCTACGCCGTTGGTTAATAAGATGAGAAGAAACAAAGATGCTACTAATGCCAGCAATAGCCTATGGATCACGATGCAAGAATCAAATCGCAACCCCATGCCATACATGTTTTCTTTCTCTCATTCCTCCACCTTCCCTTCGTATACATGGGCATGAATGGACTAGACCCCTGGAATGCATGCTGATGGTGTGCCGAGGGATTTTGAATCCTCTTCAGCAGACCCTTAGAGGATGCGTTGAATCTCCATTATTAATGTGGAATCGACTTTAACATTGAGACTCACATGAACCTGACCTCAGGAGCGTGACGTGCCACTGTTCAGTGTTGTCAACATGAAATTTGGACACAACATGAACCTAACCTCAGGAGTGCAACGTGCTAGTCTTGTTGACGAGAACTTGGCCCCAATATTCGGACACAACACGAACTTGACCTCAGGAGTGTGATAGCGTCAATTGTGATGGCTAAGAGGTACTATCAAGTAGAAACTGAAGAGGATGCCTTGACCAGGGTATCCAACGGCGTTGAGCGCTGGTGAAAGCTTAAAATTTAGAGTCTTGTGTTTCAAAGCCATTCAATGACAGTTTACTAAAAGGGATTCATGAATGCCATTGGGTATGACAGCCTGTAAGTGTAAGTGAACAATAACGATAGGCATAGATACGCTAAAATAACACTGGTCCCGCTGAAGGTTCCGCTACTATGATGCTGAAGTGACGCTGAAGTGCCGCCGAGGTGCCGCTGAGGTGCCGCCAAGGTGCCGCCGGGGGGTTACGCCAAATGCTAAGGGCCCGTCCATTACCGGCATGGGATCAAGTGCTGATACATCATCATAGAATTGCATCGGATAAACTAGAATATGATTGATAACAAGTTCAGAAGGATCTTCAACTTGAAGCATCCGCGCTATCTCCTGCTATCTCCCCTTGAATGTTTAGCCTGTTTGATTCCGGAATCAGCCGTCTGGGAACCATGGCAGTTCAAGTTTGAAGTAGTTCGGCCTCTATTCAAAGGATAATAAGAATATTCGGATGCACGGGAGAAGGTCGGACTGCCCTGTAACCTCGACGTAACATCTGTTCGAAATCAGACAGATCAAGGCTCTAGCTGACTGGGACATGTCTTCAAGATCACTGACCACTTCAAAATTCCGTGAGCCTTCACCGCCGAACATCCTGAGAGCTGTTCGCTACCATGTATTGGAAGAGAATACAGTTTGCGCGCGCGCTTATCGTAGAGTCTGAGAACGCGTCAAGTTTTGACTTTAGAACGCCCCCGGAACGCCCAAGGCTGTGGTCAGTGGCCAACGTGGAAGGTTCAAGCGGAGATCACATATTTCGCTTTCAGCTATTTATTGAATATCACGTGGGCACATTGGTATGTGGACCAAGACGCGTACGTTGAGGTCCAGGACCAAAAAGTGACCAAAACCACTGCGCCAATGAGCCACACCTCAATTTTCGATCCTCTATAAACCCCATGCGCTTACACTTACCCACCCAAATAGGCCTCTGAGCATGGAACTTTGCTACGTAGACACGCCGCAAATGTCGCAACTACGCCCAGGTCCGGATCCTTCGGCCTTCTCGCAGGACATCATCGACACTCGTATCGTCACGACTTCGAGCTTGAAACGGAAAGCTTGCTGGGAAGACGTTGACACACAAGTGGGTTCGTCAGACGGTGGTTCCGAGTCAGAACCAGAACTTGAGAGGCGGGCGATTATAGCGATTCCTTCGAGGTTTCAATGGAATGCGATATCGGGTCATGGTCAACCTGTTGTGGGATCTTCATCTCAGAATACGATGCTGCGGATCATGGGAATTCCTCCGAGCTTAAATCAGATGCGGAGCTGGGCAGCTCGCATTCAACAGCCGTTTCAACCGGTCGCGGGACCCTCGACCGAACGCGCGCCGCGTCAGTTCTCGACTTCTGCGATCCTAGGGCAAAGGCTTAGCTGGGAAGATTTAAACTCGGTACAACCGGTCGCTAAACCTTCACCTAAAGTTGCTACGACTTCTTTCACGTTCGCGGAACCAGACAATCTTTCAAGTCTGCCACCGCGGTTACGACGTATGCACAAGATCCATTCTAAATCGCGTGAAGTTATATATGATGATGATGGACCAGAGTACGTCTTACGTTCTTTGCTTCTAATAGAATCATATCATTGATAACTTGCTGCCGTGTAGAACGAACAACTGTATGGCACATACCGAAGCAGTCAAAGGAAACTTTGTGTCTTCCAGCACTGTTTCCCGTGAACCTCTAAGCATCAGTTTACGAAGGAACGAATCGGAGGTGAATGTAGAAGAGGAGTTGGGAGCGGACGAGTCATTCGTTGATGACGCTAAAGAGGAGGAGAACAAGCGTTTATTGAGGTCGTCCTCAGACCTTCCTCCGAGTCGGTAAGAGTACCATCAACTCCTCACACGAACACCTCACTAACGCGTATTACCTATCACCCTCAGCCCCAAATCCCAGACTAAACCCACTCACAAGGACAAAGGGCCTGGTCGCAAGACCTCCGTACGACCGGGTTTCAAAACACCCCAGGATAGAAAAGCCATCCTTCTATCAGACAGATTCGTCGATCCCACTCGATTGACACCAGCAAAGGTTTATTGTCTTGCATGTGGGAAAGGTGTGACGCTTGATTGTAGGTTTGAGTATTATGCGGGTAATTGGAAGACGCATAAGGGGAGGTGTGGGGCTATGAAGAGGATTTTGGAGGAGGAAGATGAGAAGAGGGAGAGAGGTGAGTTGGATGTGTGAGATGGGGTGATGAGGAGTAGAAGGCTGACGGAGGGTATGGTTTGTGTTTGTGGGAGAATGAAGATTTGACTTCGGGTGCGGTGGAAGTTGGAGTGGAGAATTGATTTGTGTCGTCGTTGTCGTCGGATTCGAAGAGGGCTTTAGTGGTTATCCAGTTATATTTCATTTGTATTGCAGTCATTTTAATCAACTTCCTTTCTACTATTCCGCTATTCCACGACCCTTTCCTGTCATCTCAGCCCTTACCTGTAGGCTGTCGTCGTGCCGTGCCGAATGACGAAGCTTCCGCCCCTCGACAATGTTGTACACCCTCATCCCGAGACATTAAAAGCTGTGAGGAGATTCCCGGTCCGAAGCCTACAGAGACAGCGAGCCACGGCTGGCGACCCTTGCGTACAGCACGTATACAGTAAACAACTGGAATCCGCGGAAAAAATGTAAGAACTTGATACGTAGGCCGCCTCCGAGTCAGGTGCGGCGCGAGGGCCGACCTTTCTCTAACAGCAATGGATCAGGTACCAAGAGAACAAGGACAGGCCAAGTGTTGCTGTCGAGCGGTTAATCTAGGTATAGGCTACTGTATATATACATAGTAATAGTTTGATACATCCGAACCCTATATTATTAATTAAGTATGCTACAGATGAGACGGAACCGGGGATTACAATGATACACAAGGAAAGTGTCCGAAGGTATAATAAGTACGCTACACATGAGACGGAACCGGGGATTGATACACTAGGAAAACGTTCGAAGGTATAGTAAGTACGCTACACATGAGACGGAACCGGGGATTGATACACAAAGAAAGCGTCCGAAAGTTTAGTTACAATACATGGTAAAGAGAAGGATAAGTAAGGTAAATTAATCGTCAAATCCAAAATACGACTGTCCATGGGTATACGAGAGAATGAGATGATCTTAAGACTAGAAAGATATCACGGCATCACGAACTCATCATTCCATTGAATGCGCATGCTGCTGAGGGCTTACCAGACTAGTCTCTCAAAGACCATAAACCTGAATAACCTGCAACGCTTGACGAGCAGCACGCTCCTCAGCGCCTTTCTGAGTTGAAGATTCTCCGCTTCCATACTCGATATCGTTAACTAGTAGAAACAGAAGATAGTGTTAGGAGAGAATATAAATATCCAGACGTTATGAGGATACGCCAGAGTGCTACGTACTGAAAACAGAAGAATGCCATATACGAGAGTTGTTATTGTAAGAGTTTTCGAACACGGGCGGACGACGTCCACATTGTTGGAGGTAGGAACAGAGGATGGACTTGCTGCCAGTGTCTGTATACGTTTTGTTAGTTATAAGCGTATAGAGAAGAATGAATACTAGACACACTTACTTCGTGAAGACATAGCGATTTGTCAAAATGAAGACGGAAGTAAGTAGAGTGTAAGTAGAGGCTTTCGAAGAGATTGCCTTTGCAACGACGAACTCACCTCCGCCAAAGATGCAGTATTTATATCATATCCCGCCACCTAGAAAGTTTCCGTACATGACTCTCGTTTCGTTCTCTATAGCAAATGCGGAAAGAGAGTAAACCCTTTGACATAGTAATCCAAGGGGTGCGAGTCATACATCCCGCGCTAGATCGTAAAATGAACAACAGCAGCGCGGAAATTGCGCACATTCGGAAAACAAGGATTATTGTCAACGGCGCGAGATCATGGCTGTGTAGAATGAGCATAAAGAGGAGAGAGAGAGAGAAAGATGCAGATTGAGAAAGTCTCATAAGGATCTGAACGTCCGACTATTTAGGAGTTTAAGAACGGAGGGAAGAACTTGTTTTGGTGCATATTCAACAGCTTAAAGCGTCGCGACACCCTTTAAACTGTTTCATTATGTTTTATTATGAAACATGGGACGGATTGGTGTGGAGGTACTCTGCGGCATTCGCGCCTTGTCTACAGCATATTCCGTCAATGAAGTCATCTTGTAGTACGAGACGGTTGAACGAACTTACTTTGAAGAGCTTTACAAAGGGAAATATGTACAGTATCCTCAGCCGTATGTCGCAACAAGGACAGCATCCGTATCAAATGGAGAACCGAAACCATTGCGATTGCGAGTGCGCCATCTTGATTTACGGACTCGTCGGGGACTTGTTTAGTTTAGGGAAGATGGCTGTCTGGCCGTGCCATTACGCAGGCTAACAGCTCAGTAGTATTACTTGCCTCGTTGCGCTTTGACTCGATTCACCAGAAAGACCATAGGATGTTAGTGAGGCTGAGACATCTATTCTTCTTATTACCTCCATTTCGCGGCTTGAAGTTTGTGGCGAATAAACGGAAATGATGATCGTGGTATACTTTAATACAGCTTGGTGTCATCGTGACGTTGAAATAGGTGTGGGTGTACTGTACCTTGGAGGGTATTTCCGCAAACTTCGGAGAGATTCGAATGATTACTGTCAATAATTTCCTTCGAAGAGTTAAGCAGTGCCGCTTTGAACTTGTTCTTCTGCCCTTGTTCTACAGAGATTATCACATTGAGCCATCGTTCTAGATAAAGTTATGAGCGGTCATAGTTCGTACGTCCTTCTGAGATCACGATTGCTTATTTTCCTGCCTTAGAAGTACAACGCAGCTCGTCGCCACAAATTCTAATGAGTGGAACACGGGTAAGCTGGCGAGTATAGTTTCGAGGAGTAGGCCACGTACTTGGTCCACCCCAGTATGTTACATCCACAAATCATTTCCCGCCCGTACCTCCATGTCTTTGTCTCGTGTCAAACCCAATGCGTCGAGTATATATAGAATTTCCGAGGAACATCATAAAAAGACATAGCTTAGTGACGAGTCAATAAAGGCTTCCAACAAAGGAGTTCTATTAGGACACTACTCTATGCCTGATTCGTGCGCGCTTTGACTCTCGAATTCCTGTCTGTCCGTGTTGAATGAGGTCAGCAGCAAGCCAGCAGTACGCAGTTGCTCCTAGTGTTGGTCCTTGTTGGTCACAGTAGGTGTAGAGAGGTGTAGGAGTCTGTCACAGTATGTCACAGTATGTCACATATACCACGTGACGTGACGAAGTCACGCAATTGATTTTTATAATTTGTTAATATTTGTTTTTCTTTCCTGGTTTCAACGCCAATTTAACGCTCTTGAACATGTAAACTGTACCCTCACTTCTACCCTCTACTCAGAAGTAGCCTCTGACGCCCTATCTTGTGGAGTCTAGGTCGTAGAACGAACTGTTATGTCCGATCCCGTCCGAGAAGAACAACTCCAAAAAAACGAGGGAAGGATATTTTCTGTGGGCTAGTCGATGGATACTCGTGCATCTGGGATCAAATCAGAATCAGAGCGAACTTGAGGTCAAGATGGCTCAGAAGGTAGGATGAGGAAAGAAATTTGGAAAGGAGAGTTTGAATCTCCATTCGTACTAGATTCACTGTCATTTACTTTGACACAAACTTCACGATTCGGGCAAGGATATCCCGCATCGATAATCCATGATCCACTTCTTCTCAATGTGATCCCCGGGTCCGGTCTACTAGTACTTTGCGCTGTGCGTATGAGTTATTCTACGAACACACTGACGGTTTCCTGTGTGGCCCACGACTTAAGCCTCTCTTTCTTTCATTGAACTATTGTCTGATGTACCCATCCATTGAATTTGTGCCCCCAAGCCATGCCCAGGCTCTATGGTCATTGTAACTCGTCACTATCCTGCAGCCGACTGCTCTAAAACCTAGCTGTAGCCAACGGTTTTCTAAGCTAAAGCCAAATTTGTTCGAGCTCCGCATTTGATGGATTCAGAAAATAATCTAGGATTTCAAATCCACAGGAGGTCATCCAATGAGGCGACTGATTGATATCATTAGTATTGTTCCAGAATTGACCGTCGGCCTGTGGAAAAGGCGCATTGAGGCCTGGCAAGGAATGGGTATCCAAAGGCAGCGTTGTGCCAGCGATTCCGTCATAAATACTTGACATTGGTACAGCGGAGGACATGGGTTGTTGGGATAGTTCAGAGCAGAAGCTCTGAGCAAGGGGATCAGGGAAAAGGCCGTCTGCAGGAGGTAAGAAATAATGTTGCGGTTGAAGTTCTTGCATATGACTGACGTCAAAAGCTGTCATAGGATTTGAGGGTATATGTGGGTCGAGCGAGGAGCAAGGGTACTCTCGGAATTCTTGCATCCCGAAAGAGCTGGCAAAATTCGCGTTTGAAGCGGGAAGCAATGCAGAGAACATTTCCTCGAATGATAGATTCTCCAAGGAAAGACGGTCCGTATCGCTGTCTATGAAGGTCGCCGACCAAGGCAACTGATCCGACTCGGAGTTAATGTCGTCGGAAGAACACGAGGACGTTGATTCTCCAAGGAATTCAGGGATCTGAGCGGAAGGTGTGACAGGTGAAGCGCGAGCAGACGAGCCGGACGAGGTGCTTGGCGGTGACGATGCTACATTTCCGGAATTAAGACGGGGACGATATGACGGCCGTCGAGCCCGAGAGTAATCATCAAAGCGGGTGATACTATTATATCTAACAAAGGAGTTGAGGGTGACGAAAGAGAAAATAGTGCGCCAAGGGCACTTACCTGTTCTTCGCAGACAGTCCAGTCCTTCCAGGAAAATAGATTCGAGCAATCTTGGTCCAGACCTTTCCATGCTCTTTCACGGCGTTTATTAGCAAGGCATCCTGGAGCTGAACATTCAGTGTTTTACTTCCAGCATTGGAAAGACATATACGCACTGCTTCAGGGCTCCACGTGGTACGGTCAATGATCGGATTCAAGGTATCTGTCCAACGCTTAGCGCACTCTGAGCTTTCACGGTCAGATCTCTGGCGCCAAGGGGACAGAGGAAGAACTAACGATCGCTATTTCGACTCTGAACAAAAGCGGCAACCATTGACCACCTAAAAATCACGTTAGCTGTCGACACTCGCCAAACGGTCTGAAAGAGCCTTACCTTGTACCATACTTCTCAATTCCCTGAACGAGCCGCTCATCTTCTTTAGTAGACCAGCCTCCCTTCACCACGTCTGACGCCATCTTTGAAAACCAGCGTTTCCGGCAGTCTTTGTTTGTGCGACCAGGAATATGCCTTGCAATAGCATGCCATTTCGAAGGATTCATAGTTCCCGGATCCTCTGAAAGATTAATGAGTACGTGATAGCACGGTGCCAGCCCGTGTATCCAAGCATTCCGAAACTCACCTCTCTCCACAGCATCACGAAGATGTTGGTCTTCTTCTGCAGTCCAAGACCGACGTTCTCTGTAAAGCATATCAAGATTCAATGACAAGAAAGTGCAACGAAATAGAGGGTGGGCGCCTTCAACGGTGCTTTATACTCCCCAGGCATGTGGAAATCAAACCCATCGAGCAATGTAAAGAACATGACAGATCATAACCACCTTTCACTTCAAAGTTCACGGTGACTTTGAGAGAGATACATTCAGCCATCAGAATGAATGGTCCGTGGTGTTCGAGACACCTGCCAATATTACCAATTACACAAAACCAAAATAGCGAATTAACAAGCACGAAGGCGCGGTCTGGTATAGCTCCGGACGGGTACATATATGGTAGAACGTCTTTTCGACTTGCCGTGCACGCTCGGATACTTCCGGGAGTGCCGCTATCAGCGGTCGCTGCCGTTACTTATCTCGACCTTCCCGTCCTCGAGCTTGCCGTTCATCATTGAGCGTGATGACCTTTACATATTCCGTCTCTTCATAATCACTCCTAAGTATGGAAGTACAAGTAGCGTTCAGTTTGGGATTAGTACAGTAGAGGGCATACGTGCGTGCGTGTTTTCCTCGTAGTTTCTGATTCTCAGCTAATATGTATACTCCAGGCCAGTACTATACCCTCGCCACTTTTCACAACTCCTCAAGACCATAGTCGACTCCACTCTAGCCCAAACCTATCTTTCGAACTCGGCATTCCCAGCGCAGACGACCAAGCCTGCCGCTGTCTCGTCACTAACGGAGTCCTGTCCCATATAACGTTACCTCGAAGGGAAGAACTTGAGTATGGTTGCCCTCAAGACACTTATTTTGTCTAGCAGGATGGCAGCAGAAGCCCAACCTAAGATCATGTTCATCTAGATGGTCCTTCATTTGATGATCCTACCCCAGTGTGCACATTGTACGTACAGGCCTCGAAGTCATAGCTATATGCACACACCCATGCGGTAGTCTGACCTTCCATGATCGAAGGGATATCAAAGGGTGTAAAGCGGTTTTAAAGCCTGAAATTAGAGCTGTTTGTAAACTGTTTGCTCAGCCGGAGCTTTGTTACGACGAGCTTGATACATCATGTTCCTTGAATGCCTTTGACTGGCGAATTGTCGACAGCACCAGAGCGGGTGACCGGTGAATCCTTGCTCGAGGATGTAATAAGTCAATATTCGAACGCAGAACACACACTAAGTAGCATATGTAGGTTTTGTATACGTATGTGGTGCGGCTAGGGCATCTTCCGCGATAATACCCGTCGGTGAGTTCTTGAAATACCGAGTTAGGGTCCGAATCTACATGAAAATGTATCTTTTTAGTGCCGCGGTTCACAAAACGTGTTGGCTTAGAAATTGGGCTGGTGCAAAGAACTTGTACAAGTATGTCAGATACCATGTTTATTTATGTGAACTTGACTCTGCCGGGAGTCGGTCGGTACATGATTGAGCCTACATTTTTGAAATGTTGAAATAGGTTTTGGGATCTGCAGATATAGGTTTTGGGATCTGCAGATATAGGAGGGCCTGACTCCTCGGAAACGGTGACTTCGGGGATGTCTGTGAAGAGTTCTGCAGAGCATG
>RCHF01001729.1:0-23806 GCA_003987895.1 Neonothopanus nambi | reverse complement strand
ATCCGATCTGATTGGACGTAGACTCTCATTCAATATGACTCTATTCATTGCTGGAGTATTTGGAGTCGCGGCCGGAGGCTCCAACGACTTCACCACAGTAGGAGCGCTCGTAGCCTGCTTGGGATTTGGTGTAGGTGGAAAGTCAGTCGTCAGATTCATGATATCCATCAGTTCTCCGAGTTTCTCGCTAACATATGTTCTTCTATTTTCGCTATGCAGTTTACCGGTGGATGGTATGTGGATCTTTGTCACTGATCATTGATACACGGCCCACCTTACCTCTGACGTCAGGTGCTCTTTTCCTCGAACATGTACCAAAGTCGCATCAAGTACGTCTATTATCTGTGCTTTGATTCCAATGCTAACTCCAGATATCGCGTGTAGTGGCTCTTGACGCTATTGTCAGGGTGGTGGGCGCTCGGGCAGCTTTTTGCTTCGCTCGTAGCGTGGCCATTGATTGGGAATTTCTCATGTTCCTCCCCAGCTGGCTGCACAAGGGCCGATAATATGGGTTGGAGATACACATGGTGAGTTACATTCTATGCAATTCCTATTCTGATACTAATACGTCTGGCTTAGCTATACTCTGTGAGCACTGAAACACACCCTTCGTCGTCTGTTGATGTGCCATGCTAACTCCCTGATGTAGCGGTGGGGTCACACTCGTAATGTGGATACTGCGCTATATCGTGTTCGACCTGCAAGAATCGTCCAAGTATCTCGCAGCAAAGGGGCGTGATGAAGAGGCTGTTCAAGTACGTCCCAGAACTAAACATAATATCCATTCCATCCCCCTAATTTTACTCTTGAAGGTCCTGGAGCATATTGCGCGTCTCAATGGTAGACGGGTGACGCTGACAGTAGAAAAACTTCGAGCCCTCTCTGGTGACCACGGCTCTGAGCCAGTCAAGCTTTCGACGTTTCAAGTTCTTCGGAAGTCTTTCTCAACGTTTTCTTTGTGAGTTTCCCTTGTCCATTCGGTCGTGTTCCTCTAGCATATTGATTCGTCAACGCAAGCTCGCATATACGCCCCCTTTTCTCGACCAAGCGACTGGCTGTCAACACAACCATTACTATTCTTCTCTGGGGGTATGTTTCCCAGTACTCTCTTTCCGTTCTGTCCCAGGTTGACCTATTTCCTTGATCTAGACTTATCGGATTGGCATTCCCGTTGTTCAACGGTTTCATCACGCTCTATCTAACGACCCAGGTCAGCGACGCCAACAACAGCGTTTCCATGACCTATCGCAACTATTCCATCATCTCTGTCCTTGGCTTACCAGGCTCCATTATTGCTTGCCTCGTCGTGGACTGGTCGCGGAAGAACCAGACCAAGTTCGCTTTGGGAGGGCGGAAGCTCGCGATGGCGGTCTTTGCTGCGCTTACAGGCATTTTCCTGTATCTGTTTACGACGAGCACGACAGAAGCGCAAGTTCTAGGATTTTCCTGCGCTATTGCCTTGACACAGTAAGTCCAGTCTTCACTCTGAATAATCTTTCCTCTCCCCTTCTTAACTACTTTCGTCATGGTTTCTAGGAATGCTGTGAGTCATACATCTCATAACCTTCATCCCCTGACAAGTTAGAATCTGATGCGTAAAACCATTCATTCCAGATGTACGGCGTGTTGTTCGCATATACGCCTGAAGTTTTTCCTGCACCACACCGGGGCACTGGAGACGCTCTGTGCTCGGCGTTTAACAGGATCACAGGTATTCTATCACCCGTGATCAAAATCGTTACGACCACACCCTCCGGAGCTGTTACGTCGGGCACTGTAAGCGGGTAAGGCTTCATTTCATTTCTCGACCGTCAAGGCTGATTCTGAACTTTCGTCTCTAGGCCTATATTTATTTCTGCGACACTTTTCATGGTCACTTCGTTGTTGATGGTGCTCCTTCCTATCGAGGTAAGCTAACACTATTTGTGATCTCGAGTATGTTCCTAATACTGAGTATTTCACTATTAGACTGCAGGGAAAGCCGCGCTTTGAATTGTGTTTTAGCTACTTCATTCACGAATTACGTAGCATCATTGGTATTTTACAGTTGAGCTATGGTCGAGTAAAAGCAAAAGGGAAAAATAAGAAGCAAGAATAAGAAAGAAAAGCACGTTGCAGATCAGAAGACAAAAGGCAAGAAAGATGAGCGTAGAGCTTTTTGGTTTTTTAGATTGTGCGCTGCAGAGCAAGGTTTTAGAGATAGAAGTCTCACAGAGTATAGAAAACAAACTTACTCTAGCGAGCGAGTGTCGCCTTAAAATATTATTGAGATGCTCATCTTTTGTTCTTTGGCAGTCTCTACAAGAAATATTACGCGTCGCAAAGTTAAATATAGAGCGAACATCCTCTGATAGTAATTCTTTCCCTAATCCAAAATTTCAGTACTAAGTAAACAACGAGGACAGAGACGATAATAAGCTACCTTGTTGTGCAAATCGGTGCAAACAAGCTTGCACCCCGTCCGCCCATGCACTCCTCATATTATTATCATCCTTGAAGGCGCAACTCTTGGTCAAATCATGAAAAGGTGGTGCGGGCACAAGAGCCTGCTCAAATGCAATCCTGCGTTCCAGGTACAAGGAAACCAACCTCTTTAGATAACTCGTACCCATCCGCTCAGCCAACTCTTTATTAATTGCCCATATTGGCTGATGTAGTGTATAAGGAGAAATTGCAACGGCAAGGTCCTCGAGTCCATGATAGGCTGCAAGGGCATAGTAATCCAATGGCAGTAATGGAGCTTGAGACATGATGAGCGAGCAAAGAGGAGAGGAAGAGCAGTGGTGTGACCGGAGGGAAATGCCATACATAGGTAGACGATCCACTGCTCTGAGAAGAGTAGCGGCATTGGTGAAACATGTCGGATTGCTAGTGATGTCATAGAAAACATGAAGGATTGTGTTCAGCTCGGTAGAGTATTCCTCGACGAAACAGATCTGTTTTGTTTGATCCTCAGAGAAGACGGGCAGTAAACCTCGAAAGGAGTTGCTCGACTTAGAGAACAGAGTTTGCTGGTTGACATAAAAGACGACAGAGTCGGATGAAAATAGGACAATATCTGGGATAGGCCAGCTAGGGTCGTTGGACGTCGCCGCGAATGTGGAAGAAAACGTCATGGAACTATTTAAGATATCGCTCGCCTAATAAGGTATGTTACTGAATAGTGAATGTAAAAATTGCTTTCTAGATACACACCATCAGACTTTCCAACGCATAGTTTGAGTTGTCGGTGTTCTCCGGCATCACTGGATCCTGCACGTGTAACGGCTCATCCGCCGATATTGACGAGAAATCTAGCCATTCATTGATATCGAATGCAGCATTGACAACTCCGTCACTCGGGGGGAATGTCAATTGTGAAAAGGGAGTGGTATTCGTTGTCGGATGTGACCAGTTTGACAGAGCCATTGCGCTAGAGACGCGATGAAAAATCAGAGGATCATTTATATGAACGAGTCAAAACGTCGCCACTTTACTTTTTTTTCGGATACTCAATGCTGATAGGCCACATAGCTCGTGTGTTATCGCCCGAACGGATGTCATTCGTGCAGTCATAGAGGGAGTGCGGAGTGATGTCGATGCTTCGTGTTACATAACGGTGGACGTTATGCAGGTCGCAGTGAAAAGAATGGACAGTGAGTTTTGAGCCAAGCTGTCGGCCCGAGGTCCAGACAGTAGTGGTGTTGGAGCCTCCAACCTGAGTCTTCTGCACATCCTCTTTTAGTAGGCCAGCCTAGGCGTAAAGCAAGAGCGATGGCAGGTCTCCCGACGATCCTGTAACCTATGATGAAATGCAAGTCCGCGTGTGTGTTCACCTGCGTGTTCCATTGTCGGCGAAAACAGTCGGCAACTCCTTGCTCGAGGGAGCAAGGAGCAAGCAGGTTCCAACGGTGTCTTCTATGACAGCATCTTTTGCACTTGTCAGTTTTCTTCAAGTTCCATCTATCTCGCCATCAAGAGTTTCGAACTGCCTGATGATATCCTCCAAATGTTCAAGGGGTCTGTTCATGTGGTTCACCCATCCTTTACGTCCGTACTCCGTCTCCTCTACGCCTGTCTTGCTGCGGTCCCTCCAATGTCACTCTAATTCGCACCTACTCCAACCACTGGCATGGGGGCACATGGATATGCCAAATCTGCGAAATGAGTGAAATGGCATAAACCAATTACTCTCAACGGAAGTGTATTCCTCACTTGGTCATCATGACTCGGAGTAACACGCCAGACGACTCGGCATACGTATACTCATGGGGCTTCAGCTTGCATTGACGATTGAAGAGTCGAGACCATACGAGCCAGTGCGCGCACTGCTAATGGCAGTGGCAACGGTGTCACTGGATGATAGATGAGCATGACCTTGCACACTGTCAGGAGCAGCGAGTCCCTATGAACGGTAACCTGCAAAGGGAATGGGGGCCGGTTTTTCGAACGAGATGACAAGGAACATACTGTTCATAAGTTCTGATGCACATCTTTCTGCTCCCCGCTGACACTACGCAAACAGAATTTCTCTTCGCTTTGCCCTTGCTTTGCCCATCAACATCTCTTGAACGAACACGAGAACTTCTCACTCTGAGAAATGGATGAGCAAGTAGGCCACCCTCGATAAGAATAGAGTCAGAGGACAAGCAAGCTCGATCTTTGCTGAACGGTATAGAGTATGAGTCCAAGTTGAATCGGAGAATTATCACAAATACGGCGTTAGATGTCACATCGAACAGTGAAGACGTCGACACTGAAGTATATTAGTCGTAATATGAATCATAATGAGTCTACACTACCACCATCACGATGACGACAACTGACAGTGTCTGACCTTGTCTTCCCCTAGCATATCCAGCAGTGTTACTATAACTAGTAGGATCCATCGTAAGCACCACTACAATCTGCTGGGGTGGGGCTAACTCTACTAGCAACAGGATTTTTGCTATAGTCTGCCTGACCACCTACGGGGGCGATAGGAACGACTCCTGCAGTAGCATTTCCAGCTCGTTAATTCGTTTGGATCCCGGGCCACGACAAATTTTGAAATTGGCCCTCGCATTCAAGACACAACAAGACGCGTCGTGCAACTCCAAGTTTTCCTCGGCGACGTTACACAATTGCCATAGCTTCTTCATGGCAGCAATAGCGTACTTCAGTACTGTTGGAGCGGTCAGCGCCACGTCGACATCTGCGGAGGCTTTAGCCACTCACAAGCCACTCACCTTGTTCAAGGCAAACCTCCCTCAGGAGCCTACTCGACACATTGAATTCATGTCTGGGGGGAACGTGCATTGATTCACCAAGTGTCCATTAAATCCAATCATTCATCCTTTATATCAACTCTGTCACGGGCTCGATAATGAAACCTCGCCCCAATCTATCAACCGGATCGGATGCAGCTTCCCCTTGCTGAGTCGGCGACCTGGGGGAACCCAAGAATGGTGCCTATTTCCCTCCTGGCCCTTTCCTTCAGCTTCGCCGGCTGTGAGCGAATCAATGAGTCGATAACGGGTTGCTGTCGGAGCACTACTTCTGTTCAGGTCGAGCTCCGGTTAGGAGAACATTTGTAATTAGTGAGTGTGAGGAGGTCTCTGAACGAGGCTCTTCCACTCATCTCCTGACATTTCAAAATTCTTCGTTAAACATAACTCGAAGCACGGCTTCGCTGCCCTCAGTGCTATGATACACACGATGACGTCCGAAGTAACAACGGAACTTCAAGTTGGAAGGAACGAAGTACGTACATATCTATCGTTCTACAGACACATCTACTATCAGTTGACCAGCGATTACAACATGTAAGAGTTCTCACTCCTCCCAATTCAACGAGTGTATTGAGATGGCAATCATCTGAGTGTGAACTTGGTGCCTGCTGACTTCGAGATCAGGAGTCCGAAATACTAGAAATACTCGAGTTTTATAAACGAACTTTCTGCATCCTAACAAATCTCCAGCATGGTCCTGTCCAATTGGTCACACCTGGCAGTGAATGCCCAGTCTCTCTCCTGCGAATCGTCATTCCTGTCCAGCGAAGGCGTTGCTAATGCTGCATTCAATGTCGATGAGTGGATGGATTTCTCGTCATTATCGGTGGATGAGCCACTTCAAGTTAACGTGGTCGGTCCAGTGCGACCGGGAAGTTTTGGCAGTGATCACCCATTGAATGTACGTTCGAGTCTGATGGTGTGTACCTCTCAAGTAATTCTTGTGTTCAGTACTAAATAATAGTTTTCATTCTCTTTAGGCCAGTAAACTTTCTTCAAGTTCAAGTGGCTCGATCGCGATTTCCGCTGCGTTTACACCGACATCCGACAACCCCCTCTGGCCTCTTCCCGACATTATCCTACTATCAACCGACTCTGTTGTTTTCTATGTCAGCCAGTATACCCTGCTCTCTGTTTCGGCGAATTTCTTCCGAGGGCTTCTGCCTATAGTCTCCGAGGACAAAACGAAGCGAATCTGCTACGTCGAGGAATGCTCTACCGTGCTGAATACAATCCTCCATATCTTCTATAACACCACAAGCAATCCGACATGTTTTGCAGATGCCGCTACTCTTCTCAAAGCGGTAGATTGTTTACCCCTGTATGGCGTTTCCCTTGTATCTTGCCTGCACCCCTCCTCTTATCTGTATGCACTATTAATCTCTCAGGCTCCACTACTGCCGTTTGATTTTTATGCGTTTGCTGCGCATCATGGGATCGAGGATTTGGCCGTCACGGTTTCTCCCTATACACTACAGCGTCCGTTATGGGTAATCAGTGAACAGCTGGCCGAGCGAATGGGTTCGACTTACTTCAAGCGATTGTGTTTCCTGCACCTAGAATGCAAGGATGCTTTTGAGCAGGCTCTTCAAGTTGTGCCTGTACCATCTCTTTCTTATTCCAACAAGTGCAGTTTTAAAGATCATGTTAATATGAGGAGTGCGTGGGTGGAGGGAGCAGCATATTGTATGGAATGGGCTGCACAAAGAGGTGTGTATTGTACTTGCTTTTGCCATTAGCTGAAACTTTGGAGTAGGAGGGGAAATCATGTCAGATGAAGTTCGCTCTATATTTGGGCATGCGATGCGCGATATCTCATGTGAAGATTGTCAAAAGGCGAAAGATGAGCATCTCAACAAGATTCTAATGCAAAGATCGCTCGCTAAGGTAAGTTTATACGTTGAGTCTGAGGAGCTCAAAGAATTCTGATCATAATACCTTGCTCTGCAGCGTACAATTTAAAAAGGAACTTCAGTTTACACTCACCTTCCTACTTCTGACCTTTTACTTCAATATCATGCCCGGCAGTGCAATCTAAGTTTATGTTCATCCTGTTCTCTATCTGCGATCATGGGCGCTGCACTTTTCTCGCTCTCTACACTGTTTACTACTCTAAAAATCAACAAGGAATGCAGTCTACATATATACCGAGAAACAATACAGTATATAAGCTAGCAGACTAATATACTCTAGGTGCCTCCACCTTTACGACAGAAATTCATAGTAATACACACCAAGACAATGAAAAATCACCAAGCGTGATGCCCACCACTCACCAAAACACTGTTGTTTTCGTGATTCAATAAACTAGACTTGGCGAAGTATGAAAACACTCACTCGCTTCCGGTACAGAAACTTGACGCATCACTGGCTAACCAAGTGACCACACCTCTTACTTCGTCAGTTCTACCAATGCGACCCATTGGGTTCAAATCGGACCATTCTTGTAGAAGGTGGGGCTGCTTATCGAGATAGGCTGCTGTCATACTGAATCCTTGTGAATAGACGCCAGTTCAAAACAGAAGAAAGCCCTACGTAGTATAGATGTGCCCAGGCGAAAGAGTATTCACCCTAATTCGGTCCTTTCCAAGTTCGCATGCCATATTGCGGGCCATTTGTAACACGGCGGCTTTACTCGCGTTATATGATGTCAGAGCACGATTCTACGAGGGATAAGATGAGCGCTTGCAGAATCTCAACAAAAGTCTCCTTACGCGGTTGGTTATGCTGCCGCTCATTGACGCGACCAAAATGATGCTACCGGGCATTTTAAACCGTTTCATCTGCTGGCCGGCTGCTTGTGCGGTAAAAAATGCCCCACTGACATTGATGTCCATCACCTATACCTCCGGACTGAGACCTCAGCAATTCCTGCAGCAGAGAATATCACCGCACCTGCCTGAATTGCTCCTCGGGATACGTCAGACACGGGGTACTGTTCTTCAGGACACCAGCTGCCGCAACACACATATCCATCCTCCCTTCCTTATCCCCGATCTCTTCCGCTTTCTTCCAAACCCTTTTCTGAAGTCTCACGTCTACACTGACGTATTCAAGTCTCCTGCCATGCCCCATCCGCTGAACATAGTCCCTGACAGCTTCCCACTCTTCCGAAGGCGTATCCGGAATATCAAAGCAGTAGATTGCTCGTGCTCCCGCCTCGCATAGTGCCATCGCCATCTCCAGGCCTAATCCTCTGTTTGCTCCAGAGACGATGCCTACACGATCGGTAAGAGCGAATTCGTCAAAAATCTTGGGCTGCACAGGTTCATCTCCATTCTCCTTTGCTCGTAGAGCAGCCTCAATTCCAATTGGCGCTAAAGCAGAAGTTGATTGTTCTGTAGTAGTAGGATGCTCCTGTACAACGCGACCGGTTGCAGTGTGTTTCAAAGAAGTTGAGTAAGGCAAAGCAGAAGCACATTTCGTGAGCTTGATGGAATGGTTGATTAAGGACAATAGAGAAGTATTTGAGCGCAATGGGAGGCGCTTTGCTGCTAGGTTGAGTAGAGACATTATCAGAAAGGGTGTAGCGTCTATTGACTATTACGCACCACCTTACTCCGATTTTATGGTGAGCCTGCGAAAAATGAAAGGGATCCAAAAGGACTGAGCTGACAACAGTCATGATGTAACAACTCCGAGTCCGAGTCGAAGTCTATCGTACGTTGTGACTTCACTATTGGACTCGGATCTTGAACATCACACGAGAAGACAGACCACACATGTAAATCTTGCGCTCCAGTTATCTAAAACAAAGGTTATCAGCCCCGGAAACGAATAAGCTTGGCGAATTCTAATTTTGCAGGTGCATAGTCACGAAACAGAGTACTACCTGCTTACCTGCTGCTTAGGTATACACCAAGGATATATGGTGCCCTGTCCGCCACAACCAAAATGCAAGGCCCACAAAGGCTCTTCATCCAAGTACAGCGGTTCAGCCTTGACTGCTGTTTCCCTCGGCTTGATAACCTTCGGTCGCTATCCAATAGCATTCAGGCTCAGCGCGCTAGTGCTGGCAGTGTCTCCACGATGATGCATCATGCCATTAATTCCGGGATTCTTCAATTTAACACCAAAGCCAGCTAGCGAGAAGAAGATAGCAGAGCAGAGAATGTAGAGTGTATACTCGATGCATGCAGAGCACAGAGTCCCTTCTCGCTGCTCGACAGCATTTGCAAGATGAAAAAATGAATGACGAAGCAGAAGTGCGCGCTTAGCGCCTTCTGAGCTTAAGCGCCCGTTAGTTTCCAGCGCTAGATAGGCGTCTAAGATAGATGAACTTCCCAATTAACTACGAGGGCGGTCGCTGGTGCATCAGAGGCTCCAATCACGCCAAACACATGAGTACGTGCAGTGCACGCACGCGTCGAGCTCGAGAAACATGGTACAACATGAGGCGATAAGTAATCAATAAGTGACTGAGTGGAGTTTCCTTAAAATACTATACATACAGACACGTTCCTAGAAGAAAGGCTCGTTCTTCAGCCACCTAATCATTATATGACGCAGCAGCTCCGGTTGAGAACGTATCACCACTGTTCAGAGCAAAAATAAAACGACAAACAGGTTTAGTCAGTCTCGACGGCGTGAAAGGGCATGTAAAGTACCAAAGGGCAAAATCCGAATACTCACTATGTCCGGCTTCTCTAATCTTTATCAATGTATAGTTCCCAGCACCGGATCCAACTTGATAGATCGATCCTACCCCAGGATACTCAACCTCTGACGTATTCCGGAACTCTGTCTGGTACTTCGTTTTCAGGAGACGCATCTGGCGAGCAGTACATTGAGAATTGTAAAAAGAAAAGATCAAAGAACGGGGGGCTAACGTACCCAAGCAAGACTGCTTCGCCAAGGTGCCACACCGTCTTGCATACCGTTATACACTGTCAGCAAGCAGGATTAGTGAACATTATAGCATATTCAAATGTATGGCCGCGATGAATTGCATACCGAAGAGACGCATCCCATCCTCTATAGCCGGTGCAAAGAGCAGATATGCAGATTGGATCCTATACTCATCCTGCATTAGTGTCAACAGTCTGCGGAAGGTGCTTCGTAAGACGTACATATCACCATTGGTGATAAAGGGGATGGCGATATCTTTATCGTTCAAGATATCGAATCGCGCCGAGTGGGGGACGCCAACCTTTGGAGACAATTGAAATACTAGAAACGCAGAAGAAGAATGTACCTACAGTATCTTTGATCAGTGTAGAATTCAGCACGTCTCCTACTGGATCGAGAGCTATATCGCATCCGTTGGGTGGGCACTTTAGAAACATCATTGAATCATGCTCATGAAAGTCGGTGAAAGAAGAGCCGCATACCCTCGTCCTAAAATCATACGGATCTCTCTCAGGACTAGCCTCCCATACTTTTCCCAACTTCGTAACACATAAATGAAAAGCATCCATCTTGGAAGAGAGCGAGGGTTGTTCGTAGGTGTACTGAAGACTGTCAAGGCATTCGGGTAGCCATCGCACCATCTCATCACAGAGTGTCGTGTTGAAGAACATGTTGCCGTCGGGATCCGGGTTGCATGTAGATTCGTGTATCCATCTGAGCAGTGAGAAGGGAGTATGAGGATCGTAAGAATAAAGCTTATTCGATAAAATAATTACAAACCGGAAGTGAGTGAGTGGATCACTCCAGATATTGACCATCATAATCTGCGAGATCCAGAAAAAGTTATCAATAAGAGCAGGAACACTTGAAGAAGGCGACAAACAGATTCAGGCATTTTGATTATACGGGAGGTCGATACATTCGATTTCGCTTTGAGATTTCGTTTATGTATGACATCTATCACATTCGGAAGGCTATATCGAGTTAAACAGATCAGATATATCATCCCATATAGAACATACGACTCTGAAACTCACAAAGTTCCACCGTACGACCCTCCATTCATCATGAATTCATTTCTGAAATATCAAGGGCTAAGGGTGCGATCGCGAAAATAGATACTGAAACGCGCTGACTTGACAAGGTGAGGATATTTCCTTGAATGACTCGTTAAGATGCAAACTTAGCGTAAGAAACAGACAGACACGCACTTCCAAAATTCCTGTAGAAAATCATCGACATCCCAAGCGGCAGTGGCACTACTGTTCCGGAAGTGTGTACCATAAGAGAAGCCGACACCAATAGGCTACAAATACAGACACGTATAAGAAAGGATTCCAGACATTTCGAACGATGAAAGCTTCAACAAACGTGGTCTATAGCCAAAAGGTTGACATATTCGGTCCAAGGATAAGGTGATCCCTCCGCTCTTCCATGCCCTTTCTCGTCGACTTTAATCATGCAAGGGCTAGCCGTGTATCAAATCAGCTAAAGGCTAAGAGATTGCCCATATTAACCCACCCAGTTCCGCTGAACGGGAAGAGCATCCCTGAAGCGCCCGGTCCTCCACCAAACGTCATGACTACTGGGGCATTCTCTGAGTCGTGTCTCGCTTTGAAAAGCCTATATTCAAGCGAAAATAAGCACCTTATTCCATCAGAAAAGAAATAACTTTCGCACCACCAAAACATATGTTCGCTTTCCTCCCCCGCGTTATTCGTATAATGCACGAATCCCGACTCGAACTCATCTTCCTCCCGAGCGCAGTATAAACCTTCCGTGTGGGATCCATCTGAGGTAACTTCAATCCGAGCAGCAACGTTTGGATGACCTGCTGGGTCAGAAGGATATGAAACCAGTCGATTTAGAGGTAGTTGTGGAAATACAGTTTGTGTGTCTTGTCTTCGAGCCAGGTGGAGAATGTCAGCGTGGGTGAGAGTCGCAGTGAGAGATACACTAGCGAAAAAGGTCAATGTAGCACGGTTGAAGTACATGGCCACCAAGTGAACTCACAGAGATCCTTTACATTGTGGTCTCCATCATATATATACTGAGTCCGAGAGAGCCAGGAACCGGTCCCGCGCTGGTCCCATGTGAGTTGAGCACCTCAGTACATGAATCCTTTGACAAAAATCTCATTTTTTGGACTACAACACCGGGCGTCGAGGACGAGGAACTCGACAGAGGTACCCTTGCTTCGCGTACTACAACTCGTAACTTGAATCGTACGAATACATCCAACTGCCAATGATAGAGGCACACTTTCTCAAACTACTTCTCCTTCTCTATCTATTCATAGCAAGACGAAAAGTGCATCTCAATTGAAGAGTTTACTGCTAGACTGGTAAGCCAGATTTGAACGACATTAACAGAGGAACATAACAGTTCTGAGGTGATTCGCACTATAGCCTTCCTGTCCATAATAAATATCATAACTTCAAGTTATGTATCATTCTAAAAAATCATCTAAGTTTGATCCAGAGTAGGTCAAATTGGCCGTCCTGTCATGCGTAACGCCCTCGAGATGCACGATGTCGAAGTTGTCGCCGTGAACAAGTACATTTCTAACGCCTACCAACTAGAATGAACAAAGAATGAAAACTGACCGGCTCCTTCCTCTCACTCGATACCTCGGCATTCTTATGAGGAATAACAGGTTTACATGTTCAAGTACGACTCTGTCCATGGAAGATTCATGGGAACAGTCCAACTCGCCTTAATCGTCGTCTTTCGAATGCGTCAGAGGAGTTACACGTGACTTCGAGAGTCAGCCAGGCTGACTCTCGAAGTCACGTGTAACTCGATTCTCGAAAGATCGGCGAATCCTCTTGGACCTTGGTCCTCTCTTTCAACGGGTCGTCTTTGCACCTCTTAGCGCTGGCCCTGGCAATACGCCCTTATTGACTTAAGAGCTCGCCGCTATGGAGGGTCCCGCAGAAGTCGCGTATGTTTTTTATTATGTGCCAAAAGTGTAACTAAAGCATACTCGATGCAGACACGGTCCTATATTTATTGGCTTCACGCTCAATCTCGTTTTGTACGGCATTATGATCATTCAAGTGTTTTTGTATTTCAACACCTTCCAAACGTGAGCACTGCTTCTCGCCATTATCGGAGGATGTCCTAAGCTTCAGTTGCCACGCAGAGACAATCTCTTGTTGAAAATTCTCGTGAGCTTGAATCACTACCGCTGTAAATTCGTAGCAGGCCCTGATCACTATCTCTAGGTTGCTATGCTATTCATCGCTGACACCGTTAATTGTATATTCGATACGGTCTATCTATATGACTGTCTGATTATCCATTTCGGTATGAGAGAGGTTGCGCCTTAGCATGATGTTAAACCTGATCATGAGTGCAGCGGATCCTGCATATCTGGAGAAAGCCAACTGGGGTGAGCCCCAACATCTGACTGAAAAGCAAATTAATAAGGATTTTTATAGTTTTTGCTACAGGTTGGTCTTCTTCATCGTCACTCAAATTATTCATCTGAATTTCCTTAGATCCTGCCTTGACGGTGAGTGATAACGTATTCACTTTCTTATCCTGAACGAAGCCTGTTTGGTATTTAGGCCATCATCGCCGGATTTGTGCAACTATTCTTTGCCTGGAGAGTGAAAGTGCTCGCCCGCAATTGGTGGATTGTCTCAGTGCTCATCGTGTCTGCAGTAGTGGGCTTAGGCGAGTTGTTAATAATCCTGAATTCCTTTCTCCTCATTATTCATTCAGTTGGTGGCATCGTGACCGCCTGTGAGATTCGAGTCACACCCTACTTCGTAAACTTCAGGGATTTTAAGGTTGCTCTCTATCTATTTGTATGCCTATCTTTTGTACTAAACCGTTTTACCAGTGGATTGTTATAGTGTGGCTAGGCGCCTTGTGTTTTGGAGATGTATTGACCACTGTCGTCCTAGTCTGGCATTTGTGAGTATTTCGTTCTCCATCGTGCAAACCTACTTTGTTCATTCATCATTCAGGGTGATATTGCTTGCTCTGATTGTCATCCATCGCTTCTGATTATTGATAGAGGAGGAATAAATCTGGCTTTCGGAGGTCGGATAACCTCGTCGATCGCCTCATTCGTCGTCTGTATTTCTTGTCTGATCTAGGATGCACGAACTCACATCGTATTCCAGTCACCGTTCAAACAGGCTTAATTACAACTTTGTGTGCTTCTGTGGATCTTATCGTGTTTTTGGCTGATGTACGTACCCATAACGGATTCGCAAGGCATTATTCCTCTCTCAACTGCACCATACACTTCAGCCGACTGGAACGTCTGTATCGTCAAGTTTCACTCCTTTCCTCTTCCCGTTCTCACGACAAATTTCCAGACATTTGATCTTCAATTTTCCTCTCTCCAAGCTCTACACGAACTCGCTTATGAGCAGCCTCAATTGTCGCGGTGCATGGACCCAGAGCAGATCATGCGACAAGTTCAATGACTACATTCCACCCAATATCAGCCCCCACAACAGGGACTCACGGGCAATACCTTTTGCGCGTGTCGAAACGCACGAAACGGAGGTTCAAGACAGCAACGACGTCAATGAAGAGCTTCAAGAGATTACGCCGCAGTCAAGCGTCATGTTCAGGTCAACAACTCTTCCTCACCTTGGTATCGATGGAAGGAAGGAAAGGGCTTCTAAACTTTCGTTTCAGTCGACGTTACTAAGGAAGACAGGCAGTTTTGACCTGGTGTAAATTACCGAAGGGTATCAAGATTGTTTTGGGGATTTTCTTCCTTTCGTGCCTTCCTGGGATCCGCCTGCGTCGAAATTAGTTGTTTATTATCATTTTTGTTTGAAGTGTAATCCTTTGAAATGTGGACCTTTTTTTCATTATTCTGCGTCTCGATGAGAGCTGTAGGGAGGTGCGTGAATTGAGTGGAGTCTGCCGGTATGCGGAGCATGACTTCCAGCACCAGCGTCACTGAGTGAAGTATGCAATGTCTCGAATTTTCATCATTTATCGTGCAACTTCCCTCTCTTGTAAATTGACGTGCTCATTATCAGTATTATATGAACAGTCGCCCTCCGTCGATAAATCTCATCTCCGTGTCTGTTCACAATGACATACAAAATTCGGAAAGCAGTCTGTAACGCTTCGATACCAAATACAACACCCAAAACAAACTCAATATCTCCCTCGCCTCCCACCGCCCCACCGACTCCCCTCTCGTCCCTCTCGTCCTTCTCGTCCCTCTCCCCAACGTCCGCCACCACGTCCCCACTCACCATGTCCACCACCACCACCACCACCGCCCCCTCCTGCACTTTCACCGTTCGCGTAAGCATAACCATTGCTATTTCCATGCTGGCCCCAGCCGTCCCTATCCCTATCCCTATAATCTCTATCCCTCTCTCTTGCACCACTGTCTCCAGATCCAGGTCCAGACCCGAACCCAGGAATAAAACCACCTTCCTCATCTCCTCCTCCGCCAGTATGTCCCTGCCGTGAATCAAACCCATTTTCCATGCCTCGTCCACTGTACCCCCCATCCTCCTCTTTCCACACTCCACCTCCGCCTCCGCCTCCACCAGCACCTCCCGTCCCGAACCCCGGTACGGCTCCCCCTGCACTTCCCGCTCCACCACCAAAGCCTGGTACCCCGCCACTCCCAAAGCCAGGTACACCCCACCCCACCCACTCTTGCTCTCCATCTCCATCTCCTTCCCCATCCTCCCCCTCCGCACCCTCTCCAGCACCAGCAGCAGGCGGAGGCTTCTCCCCACCCGCTAAGAAAACTTTTTCCTCACCCCTCTCCCTGCTCCAAAACCTCGTCGTGTGATCATTCGACGCAGAAACCAGTAGGTGTCCCAGCGGATGAAAAGATAACGACCAGACATTCGAATCGTGTGCTTCTGTTAACGTTGCGCGGGGTGTTGTTGTTGGTGTTGGTAGGGGTGGTAGTGGAGCTGTGGTGTTTGATGAAGCGTTGGGGGAGGTCGTGGTGGTGGTGGAAGGGTGGGAGGGGTAGAAGGATAGGTCTGAGGAAGATGAGGATAGGTCCCAGTGGATTATGGATCCTTCCGAACCACCTGAGACGAGGATTGGGTGAATCGGGTGCCAGGCTACGGCTGTTGAGCGTGGTTGTTAGTATGATCGTTCCGTACGTGGAAATTAGGATGAAGAGCGCGCATATATGGATACTCACAACAAACTTCTTTCTTATGTCCCTTCAATATTCTAAACTCCTTCATAGCGCGTATATCAAACACACGGACCGTCTGATCGCGCGAGGCGCTAGCTAGCTGGTGGCCATTAGGCGACCACGCGAGAGCCTGAATCGTATTTTTATGTTGATGACTGTTCGTCAAAAGAAAGAAAATGAGTAACCGAAGGTTGAAAAGAAGAAGTGAGAAAACATCACTCACAGAGTACTAAGCACTCCACCGGTCCTGGGATCCCAAAACTTGATTAAATTATCCTTACTCCCGCTCACCACCAACCCCTTCGTAGGGTGCCACTGCACACATTTGACATCCCATCCGTGCCCCTCAAGTACCCTCTCAACCCTACTCTCCTCAAACCCCCAAATCCTCACGGAAGAATCATCACTCCCCGTAGCAAACCTCCTATCATCCGGACTGAAACTCACTCCCCTTATAGCTTCGCGCGAGGAAGATCCCTGCCAAGCGGTGAGATTGTTCATGTTGGGTTCAAAGTATTTTATGACGCCTGATTTATCGGCAGAGACTAGGTAGGAACCGGAGTGTGTGAAGGAGAAGGTACAGATTGAGGTATCGTGAGCTTGGAGGATTGTTTCGAAGTTGAAGGTTAGGCCGTTCCAGAGGGTGAATTCGCCGGAGGTAGAACCAGTTAGAACACGACGGCCTTCGGGGGTCCACTGTGCAGGAAATGAGTGGGTATTAGTAGCGGAGGTTGGGAGTAGATGCTTACAGTAACAACATTAACTGGACACCGAACTTTATTAGTTGAGGTATGAACAAACTTGGTACATAGCGAAGTAGACGCGTTGTCCGGGTATGCTTTAGGTGGTAATAGCTACAATTTTTTCACTATTCATTAGCTAACCCCACAACGATACAAGTGTTAACTCACGTCGATGATAGAAGAAGGACATGGCCTCAGATTGGGCACATACGAAGGATTAGACCTAAGTTTCCTCAACTACTACAATTAGCATCCTCCAAGACACCAAAACATCAAACACCTACCAGCCCCCACTTCCCCATTCCTCCATTATAATCCACTGTCCTCCTAGGCCTAGTCTTCTTCATCCCAATCCCAATAACCTTTCCATTCGCATCGACAAATTGCCTCCCAGCAGCAGCATACAGCTCTTCCTGAGCCTTCGAATCATCAGGCGGTGGTTGAGGCGGGTTCAAATAGCGCTTTGGTGTCCAGTCAAGATGAGGCGTTGGGTAAGAATAAGGAAGAGAGGTAGAAGGAAGGAGTACAGGTAGAGCCTGTGTGCTCATCTTGTCGTGTATTTCAGTAATTTCAGGCCGTTTTCAATGCGACCTCGAGATGGGGTTACATAGATTACATAATTATTTCTACCTCAGCTGTAAACGCCCATGCAACGCCCATGTCATCTTCAATCTTCAATTTGTTCTTCGAGTCGTTCAGATTCTATGAATAGGTTCGATTTCTTGGATATTACTATTTTGCGCTCATGCTAAGCGTGAAGTACTGGAATGAACAGGAAATAGAACTTGAACCCAAGTTTCAACGAACTCGTTCCGCTTCTAGCGAGTCATGATGGGTGTTTGAGGAAAGAACCGTAGGTTGTGGGCATTCGATTAACCTTGGTCGACCCTGCAGATAGCTCGGACTCCCGCCCCGTTTCACTGGACCGGGTTCGTGCAAGTACTAGCCTTAACTCTCGGAGAAAGACGGAATATTAAGCTTGCAATATCTCCTTGTAGGCGTAGACGGGGTTCAAGAAGTACTGTGAGTGACTCCAAGGTACCTCGTGGACTTTTTTCTGAATTCCCAACCCCCAAGGATCAGGACAAAAATTGACCACCGACGCATGCAGCAACTTGAAGGACTCAGTACTTAGCAATGACGCGATGCCCGGTATACGGATACACCGCAACCTATAACCAATATCAGAATCCCCAGCCTGAAGCTTCGCACTAGCAGGAAGCGCCAGAATAAAGTACTTAGGTCCAATAGAACTCGAGCGGGGCATCTCGTCTGACTAGCCGACTTGAGGGAGCTTTACCAGTGGTCCAGGTATGTTTTGCACGTCATGCATGTATACATACTTACAGTACTTACAGCAACCATCAGTCTTCTCCCGCTCAGAGGTAGAGGTATCGAGAATCAGATATCGATTTTGATGTGGATACGGATGCGAGCTTTGTGAGGTCGTGTGCGCGCAGAGTCAAGGAGAAGTCGAAAAAATTTACACTTTTCCCAGTGGCGTTTGGAAGCTGCTGGACACAACGAGGATGTTATAAGATGTGGGGCGTTCCCTCAAGAATCAATTGGCTGAGCAAGAACTTCTCCCGTTTAGCCTGAGAGATGCGAAATTTGGGACCGACGATCATGAACGTGGGGCAACCATTCTTTCAGGGTCTCAAGATTCGACACTGTAACGAATATACCCGAGTAACGCTTGTCCGAATCGTTGCGGTTCGTTCTCAGTTCTGAGCCAGGAGGAGAACCAGACTGCGAGTACTGTGAGAGAGTCAAGTGTAAGTCATCTTCCTAGACCGAGTTCTGCCAATTTACTTACATACGAGAAAAGAAGATACCAAAGGTCAATGACTTTCGGTAGCAAACGGAACAGAAACAAATGAACAAATGTCGAGCTAAAAACTCTAAAAATGAAATATTTTGTAGATCCTCTGTCGCAGTTGGTGGCGTTCGGCTTTTCGGTCAGGCCTCGGTGTTATGATCCCGAATCGTATTACATAATCCCTCAGTCTGATCGGCCCTGATTTCCGTCTGGTGGCGTCCAGTGGTGATCTACCATCACTCCTCCTTGGTTCCTCCTAGGCCTACTGGCAGGCAGACACAATGGGCAGATGCTCATGCATGCTCATGGACAACAGTCACGATCCACCAACACAACCCACGGATCCACGGAATCGCGTACTACGGACTCAGTAGTAATGAATTTTTATCTGGAACTGTGAGCACTTGACTGCATAACAAGCTTTAATAGGCCTAGGGCTTCCAAGAATTCGACTTATTATTGTGTGTTCTCGACTCTTGTTAGGATGGACTTTCCATGATATCGCTATCGTAGCCTATCGTATCGATTTTAGACGCAGACTTGGACATGAGGATCGCATCGATATCGGCATCTGGGATGCCAGAGTGACGGAAGCCGCGATACATGCAGCATACTGCTGCTGGTGTACCTTTCACTTGCCATGAAATCGGTAGTACTAGTCTTACGGGGATGATAGAGTTCTGCTTTTACTTTGCTTTGTCATTGGTTCTTCAGACTCCAGTGAGAATCTGGGACTTCAAGCTTCAACTCTAGTCCGAGACGGGAATCTTCAAGGAATTTGTCCAAGTGGAGATCCAGCGAGAAGCAGGGAGATACAATGGCAGGAGACCCAGAGGTATGTTCTTCCATTGATATATGAAAATATCCGCGGGCTCATATGATTATGGACTCAGTACTCAGGTCTCAGAGTTGGATACGAGGTTGGCCCGGGGCGTCACGGAACTTGAAACGCTAACGAAAGTGCTTTGTGAAAGTTTTGGACGCGAAACACTGTATGCATACGATTCAAGCGCTGCGTTTGTCAGACACGTAAGTGCTCTCCCGTCTATACTGGAGAAGAGAAGATATTCTTAGAAGTTCCTGGCATCAGTTCATTATTTGGCGGAATACCGAGATCCGTATCGATACTCCTGAACATAAACAGAAAGCGAGGTATGTATCACGTACATACGAATAAAAAGGAGAAAAGAGAGAGGTGAATCGTAACTGTAGAGCAAAAAAGGATAACTTTACTGAGAACTCTAGGAGCCCGTTGGTGTCGGCAACGATACGGCTTGACGTTGGTAACGCTTTTAGGAATACAAGGCTCCACTCCACCTCGCTTTAGATTGGAGTCGCAAGAAGGTACTCGGCGGAGAGGGCTGACGTAGCTACTCCATATATCCTGGATATGCTCCTTCAACTGCGGTGCTGGTGGGCTCTGCGTATAAAAACCCAATGAGCTTCGTTTGAAGTCATTGTGGCCACACCGTACCACAAAGCACACCTACATTCGACATGTCTCTTAACGAAAAGGATAAAGAATGCGCTTCTACTCTCACAGCTTCAACCCCTGCTAAACGACCTAGCGAGGATCAGCTCTCCGTTCATCACTACGAGCAGTCTCCGGTCGTGGCAAGTCCCCGTCATGGTCTCGGTCCTGGCGGGGTTAGTTTTGCCGGCAACAAACGCGAGCTTACACCCGACCAAGCCTGGGACAAGCTAGGCTACAGCTTTCCGACATGGAGAAAATGGTCTATCCTCGGTGTCATCTTCATCGTTCAGCTTTCTATGAACTTCAACGCCGCCGTCTACCCTAATGTCGCTCAGGGTCTCTCGGATCACTTCCACATAAGTCTACCGGCGGCACGAGTAGGACAAATGATCTTTCTCGTGGCGTACGCGTTTGGGAGTGAGCTTTGGGCGCCTTGGAGTGAAGAGCTCGGAAGGTGGCCCGTGCTTCAGCTTAGTTTGTTTCTGGTTAACAGTTAGTACCCTGTTTCCTTCGCTTACGATAAGTTCCTTACTTAAGTATCGATACTTCGCAGTTTGGCAGATACCTTGTGCACTAGCTCCGGCTTATCCGGTCATTATCGTCTTCCGCTTCCTCGGTGGTCTCTCCTCCGCCGGAGGGTCCGTAACCCTCGGTATGATAGCAGACATGTGGGACATGGACACCCAACAGTTTGCTGTAGCCTTCATCGTCTTTTCCTCCGTCGCAGGCTCATCTATCGGCCCTGTCGTCGGAGCTTTCATCGAGGCGTTCCTCCCATGGCAATGGAACTTCTGGACTCAGCTCATTTTCGGCGTGTTCACTCAGGCAGTGCATTTCCTCGTTGTGCCTGAGACAAGAAGTAGTGTTATTCTCGATAGGGAGGCGAAAAAGAGGAGGAAGGCGGGCGAGGAAGTTTACGGGCCTGGTGAGCTCAAAGAGAAGAGGTTTGAGATGAGGGAGATTTTGAGGACTTGGGCTAGGCCGGTAGGTTGCTTTCCCTCACAGACCCGAAGCAGATTTCTTACTGATCCGGATGTGCATATATGCATAGTTTGAGATGTTCGTTCGAGAACCTATCGTCTTATGCCTTAGTCTCCTCTCAGGATTCAGCGACGGGCTTATTTTCTGCTTCATGGAAGCGTTTTCGCCTGTCTATAAACAGTGGGGATTCGGGACCATACGGCTGGGGTTGGCTTTCATACCGTGAGTGTCCATTTGTTCTTAATCAACTTTCTTGAATGTTTATTGAGATGGTGCTATCATGTGTAGAATCAATGTGGGCTATGTCATAGCATACCTCTCCTACCTTTACCCCATCATGAAATACCGTAGGCTCCTGCGTACCAACCCCAAGGCAGTCACACCCGAAACGAGGCTGTGGTGGTTGCTGTTCAGTGAGTGGCTCGTTCCCGGCTTTTCTTAGTAAACTCCAATGCTCATGAAACACTTTGCTACGCAGCCGCCCCACTAGAAGCCTTAGGCCTCTTCGGCTTTGCATGGACCAGTATCGGGCCGCCGAAAGTTCATTGGATAGCTCCAATGATTTTTTCGGTTCTCATTGCTATCGCGAATGTGAGCCCCGAATTTCCCTGTTTTCCTAGTCTCTTGATCCTGATGAATATTTGGAAAACTATTTAGTACTGCATATACATGTCAACGATCGACTACATGGTAGCCGCATATGGAGTGTACTCTGCTTCAGCGACGGGAGGAAATGCCCTAGCGAGAGATTTCATAGCAGGTGTTTCTGCGATGTACGCTACACCTCGTAAGTCCCTTGTCCCTTTCAGCTTCCCTCATAATTGATTCTTTGTTTCACAGTATACTCAAACCTCGGTCCGCACTCCCTCGAATGGGCCTCAACCCTCCTCGCCTTCCTCGCCGTGCTTGTGACGATCCCGATCTACGTTTTCTACTGGAAAGGGCCACAGATTCGTGCAGCTAGCAAGTTTGCCCAGACGCTTGCGCATGAGAGAGAGGTGGGCGGTAAGATTCTAGCTGCTGGCAGTTCGGGGGAAAAGGATCTTGGGAGAATGGTGGAGCATATTGAAGATTCCGAGTCCAAGGTGTGATGAAATTTGATCCATATTGGCTGGCGCTGGCGTGGATGGGTGTGGATGTGATAGGATTGGGAAGTTTACACTATTGCGATATATTCTGATGCACGGAGACGAAGACGCAGCTTCGGGACCAAGCTCGGGCTCGGAGGCCAAGTTCGAAGACTCGGAGAACATCAAGACGAAAGGCCGGTAGCAAGACTGTTGACTTCGGACGAGGGGATGGACGGAGCAATATGCTTATTCCGAGTCTTGATTGATTGACTCATCACTCACGACTTACGACGGTTTCGTTTCGATTTACAAACCAATGCCGCAAACTAACTTATTAATGTAACCTGATGTTGAACGCCTCTGGCAGGGCTCTTGTACTATCTCCCCTCTTATTCCGATTACTACTAGTATGCATGTGTAGGTTTTCCTATCATAGACCTACAATGCTGTTCTTAACGTTGATTGATGTATTAGTACGTTGTAAATCGATATTAAACAGTGCCGAAGAACTAGCTCTAGAGAAGAACACTTAACTTGATCCGGCCCCCAAAGCATATCGCTTCAATTTTAACCCAAGTCCCCACTTCTAGTAAGTACGGCAACTTGGGATAAGCTTACAAAAGGGCGACTCCGCTCCCCGAGTAACGTCAGACGCCATGAGAAAAATACTCTGAAGATGACAGAGATTTGGACAAGATTTGGATTATGATATGACAGCGATTACAGGATTGGAGATAATGACACAGCAGAGGTAAAAAGTCCATTACATAGTGCAAAGCACCGGATTCAAGCTGATAACGAAAAAGCAGGCCTCAACGTGATCATTGTTACCTCTAATGGTGGAGGTGGTGAATGAATGAGATTGCTTACAATAAACTGTTGCTGCCACTCAGGGTCTGAAGCCGCGGATTTGCCGCGGATGATCGGAAATCCGGAAATCGGAAACAGCCACTAGTAAGTATTGGACAGTGAATGATCAGACTGCTACTGAGCAATGCTCATGTCTCGGCCAAGTTTCTTAATCTGCTGCATAACTTGAATCTTTGACTTACATGCGTGGTCTTCCGAGTCGTATGTAAGTATCTCGTCTTGAGTTTGCGTTTTTGAGTTTTTGCGTTCTTGCATTTTTGCTTACCTTTAGCTTACCAAACAGCCATACATTCATACTATACTTCGTAAGTTAGTATTCATTTCAGTTCGAAAGTTAGAACCTCGTTCTCCAAGTGAACTGGGAAAAAGCGTCAACGCGCCAATATTCAATGTTCGCATGGGTTCACACAAGGGCCCCCGTCGAGACCTCGATCAGGGGCAATCGGCCCCGGAGAAGAGAAGACACGACTGAGCGCTGATTGTTTCAAGTTGTTCAATGGAAGACTTTATTTTTGTCTACAGAGCCCCAAAACATCGAGGACACTTCAATCACAAGGAGGCTATACCTCATATGGAACTCAAGTATGACTTTGTGTTG
>RCHF01001726.1:0-14356 GCA_003987895.1 Neonothopanus nambi | reverse complement strand
ATATCCTCCACAGGTGCAAGCGAGATCGTGATTCGATATTCTTTCCTCCTTCTTATTCCCTTCTTATTCTTCACTTCTGGCCCCTCCAAACAAGAAGCCAACCCAACGAAATGCCTCAAAATATTAAATCTCTCCTTTCCTCTCCCTCCTTCCCCTGTTCGCCCATCCTCATCCTTTCGCTTTGTACACGTATGCACACACAACCCCTCCCCTCCTTCTTTGAAACTTCCCGCCTCCGACGCCTCCGAAGATCTCGCCTCCAAAACCCCAACCTCCCCCGAATAGACCAGCACCTCCAGAAACTTTCCCCACGAGAACAAATAAGCCCCATCCGATAGAAACCGCTCGGGCGTGCGGGATCCGCAGATAGAGCAGGTCGTGTAAGTCCGGAGGTTGGGGTCTGGTAGGGTAAAGAGGTTGTTCGTAAAATCGGTATCGGTGGGATTAGAAGTGGAAAAATGGATAGTGGAAGAGGAAGAACCGGTAGTACTGGCACTACCCGCGGCAGAGATCGTCGAAGCTGAAGCCTTCGTCGTTTTCTCCATCCCTTCTCTTTCCCCCTCCCTAACCTCTTCTTCGCCCTTTACCCCACCCTCAACCACCTCTTCGACCTCCCCAATCTCTTGCAACGTAGCGCAAATCCTCACACCGCCATGAACAAACCTCCTCTCATGTTTCCCCTTCTTGACCACGCATCGCATGAGCTTCTTCCCGCCTGGTCCTTGCTGGATCTGGATTTGCGGCTGAGGCTGCAGATGCGGTTTCGGTGAAGGAGGTCGTGGATGTGGTAGAGGTGGAGGTAGTAATGATTGACTTTGCGAGGGCTTCGTTCCCTTCACCGTATCAACAGCACCGAGAACGCTCGACCCCGACATATCCATCGGTACCGGCGTTCCCCCCCTCTCCCTCTCTTTCTCTTTCCTCCCGTCATCTTTCTCTCTCTCTTTCCTCCCATCCTTCCCATCCTTTCCCTCCCCCGAGACGACACTAGGCAACAACGGAGGAATAACCCTCAAATTCCCACACTCCTCCTCCGCACTATCAATCCACTCTCTAAGTACCTCTCCTAAACACATATCCTTCGGCTCCAACCACTTCCCGCGTTTTCGCCCCGAGTTTCCTTTAATCTTTCGATTAACTCGGTGATATCGTACACCTTCCGTTTCAGTTTCAGTTTCAGACCCCATCCCATTGTCTTTCTCTTCCTCAGCTTCCGTTTCCGTATCCGTTCCCGTGTCATCACCATCCGTATCAGTACTTCCACTCATCTCAACCTCTCCTTCAGACCTTCCCCACCACCCTCCTCTCCCCCCTCCTCCTCGCCCATGCGCACCCCCAGTTCCATGACCATGACCATCACCTTGACACGGCCTGGATCCACTCCCAGAACCGCAACCGTAACGCCAGTACCGATAAGTTACCCAAACTGGCGCTTCACATGCTGTATGTGTAGGTGTGGGTGTAGGCGCGGATGCAGGAGGAAACGATATGGATGAATCTGGCTGATCTGACGTTCCCGAACCGGAGGATGAAGAGGACGATGAAAGAGCATGGGTGGGTGCGTTCGCAACAGTTTGGTTATAAATCGGAGTATGAGTATGTGGAGGATGATATGAAAGTGTAGACGACGAAGAAGCGGACAAGGAAGCTTCTGGTCCAAATTGTACTTGTCCAGTAACATTCGAGCCTATAAAAATAAAATAAAATAAATTATAGCCAATCGAACTTTGATATAAAAAGGGGGAGAAGACATACCCAAACCCAACGGGACATGAGAACTAACCAACACCGAAATCTGTTGGTGCCTAACAAAAGCTTCAAGGCCAATCATCCCCTTCGCTCTGTCCACCCTGTCCACCTTTGTCTCACCAAACCCCTTTTCGAGCTCCCGCTTTCTCTCGCCTGTCAATGTCGACGTTACGGCTGGTACACCCCATCCCAACAAACTGCTCAACGCAGACCTCTCATCTCCAAGTAACCCTAGACTTGTTCCCATTCCAGTACTAATGGCATGAGTGGCATGAGTGGCGGCATTGGTGGCATTGGTAGCAGTCGTAGCAGCAGCACCTCTCCTTTCCCTCTCAGCAATCTTCACAAGCACAATAGGCGGCTCAAACTCCACCCCCGCGCTCGTCGACAAAAGAGATTTCTGTGATTCGAGTGTTGAGAGGGTCGCAGTAAACGGTAGAGATGAACCAGCGAGTGTAGGGTGAGATATGGATGAGGGTGTGGGTGTGGATATGGAGGGTGAAATGGGTGTAGGTGCAGAGGTATTGGAGTTACTTGTATGGGATGAAGAGGTAGAGCTAGAGGACGAGGGGATGAAAGAGAGTTTGCGCAAACGGGCAACAGCGTCCGAGTGGATGTGGGTATGGGCATGGGCATGGCTATGTGGATGCGAAATACTTCGCTCAAGGTCTAAAGATCCACCTTTCTGCGCCTCCTCCACCGTCGAGCTAGAATTCGAGCTTCTCGACCCGGAGGATCCAGGCCCAACCGAATTCGTCCTACCCAAACCCCTCTTCGCAAAGAACCCTAATATCCTATTCGGTAAAATCGAATGCGAGTCGGCTTTCTTATTCCTTTTCCCCACCACGTTGCTCTGATTCACATTGGCATTGGAAGAGGAGTTGGAAACAGAGCTTGAGATGGTGCGTGTACGCACGCGTGGTTTGGAGAACGTGAGCTTAACATTGGAATCAACAAGGAGGTGTTGTTCAAGAAGGAGTGAAAGATGTGTATATACGCCCACTTTAAGCGTTTTGCATAGAATACGGTGTTGTGTGGGTGAAGGGAGGCCTTTAAAGGTGAATGTACCACCTACAAGGCGAGTCGGGATAGCTGTAAGACAAAATTCAATTAGATTAGAAGAAAGGATAAAAAGAATAGAAATGCATACACGGATCCCATCCTTCAAGTCCAAATAGTACACTCTCTTCATCATCAAGCACGAAACAGCCCGTGCGGAATGTACACCCAATATTGGCAGGGACGATGTCGAACCCCTCTTCTTCCTCCTCCGGCAGTGCGACTCTACTTCCAAGGGGTGCAACGCAGAGCACGACACGCTTACACGTTGGCACTCTTGACGGTAGATCAGGTTTTGCAGCGAGCTCGCGGAGTTGGTCCAGTACATCGACATCAACATCTTTAGCTGTTGATCCATGAGCATGAGCATGAGCATAATTTCCATTCCTTGCACGCAACATAACCCTTCTCTTAACACCACTCAACCACTTTCCAGTTTCAACATATTCTCCGAGCTCATCAAGCACATCCTCCAACAACGTCACTAGCTCCTCTTCATTACTCTCCACCCACGCATCGCCCCCTGCGCATTCGCTCAGGGCGAATCGGATGAGGGCCGAGCGATGTGTACGAGCGTTAAGAGAAAGTTTCGTGTAACTGTATTTGTCGTCTTCGTTCACTCGAGCATTCGAGTTTGAGTTATTGGTGGTTGGGATGATAAACGTGGAAGGCGGACCAGGAACAGCTGGGAGTGGCTTGTGCTCTCCCATCGACACCCAACAGTCCTAGCGTCGTCGTCGTGTATTTCGTCCTGAGTACTCGTGAAGCTCTCCACTGGAACTCTAAGAACTTATATGGAGAGCGCTCAACTGAGAGTGCTTTTACGAATTTAGTCTGTAGCCATCGATGTCATGTTCCATTTAAAATTACCGTCCCCCGCCCCGAACGCTTTGACCCCATATCACGTGTAAGTCCATGGCTGAGTAATACTAGTAGCGTAAAAATGCATATGTATGTAATACGTATTACTATCAAACCCTCAGGCATCCAACTCATGCTCCGATTCCGACTCGTTGTCAGTATGTACTGGTAATTCAACGCTCGCCGGAAACCATCCATACGTTCTCAGATCTATCTTGAGCTCTCCATTGCGCCCCTCACTGACTTCTACCCCTTCAGCCTCAAGAGCTTCTCTCTGTCGTTGAGCACCATCCGTCCCAGGACCTCTCGAGGAGATAGCTCCCGATGATCCAATGACTCGATGCCAAGGTACAGGAGGATTGAGACCAGGGGCAAGAAACTTGAGGGCTTCGGAGACGCACGTCGCAAAGCCAAGCAGAAATCATCATCACACCCGGATTGGATTACCATTTCTTCCAGCTATGTAGTAAGACAAAGGTAGCTCACCTTGTCCAACATGTCGCGAATAATTTGGTTTTCCTATAAGCTTAGCGACCTACAAAAGTAACCGGCATGAAGGACCAAGTCACAGAACATATGCATTAATGTCGATGGCTCGGATGAAAAGATTCTTACGCTTACCATAACTCGTCACTTTGCCATTAGGTATCATCCGTACTGTGTCATACACCTTCAGAGAAGGAAAGAATACCAAGTTCAGCGGAATGCAATTGACTCATAAGACATAAATGAACTCAGTGGCAACTCACTGCAGCGTGAAACTCTGCGATATCCATAGCCGAGAAGGGTAACGAATACGTCCTGCGGCTAGAAATATACCTTTTTTCTTTCTTCCAGTGAAGCTGAGAGTGGTAGATGAATTAAATGCTCGAGTGCTTGGCTGTCCAAGATGGTATAACAAGTCTAGAATCTGCAGGGGGCGTTTCAAGCCGCCTCTTCGGATGGCGCATATTCCCACCACGTGATACTCTCCAAGAAGAACTGAGCACGCGCCGCGTCGCGTCGTTCTCGAGCTGCATCTAGTCACAATACTCAGAACCCAGAAACTGAAAGAAAGGCACATGAGCCTAAACACAATATCATTCCAAACACACAAACATATAGAAAATAACCAAAGGATCCTTCAGAATAGCCTATGTAGCCTACAAACCCCGAAAACAACAGCTTGACAAAATCATTGCCGGGACAAGTCTGCGACTACCTTCGTACTCAGTACCTGTACGTATTCTATTCCCGTCTCACATCATCGAACGAGCTCAAAGGCTAATATTAATAGGAACGCAGCCGATAGAGACGAGTCCGTTCTATAAATCACGATCGCGAGTTGATTCAATTGTCAGAACAGAGCAAAGGAAGAGACAACTTACAAAGCTGTTATCCTCACAGCACACCGGGTTCGCAGTGCAGCTATTCCCTCCGATACCAATGACGCTGATCGGGCTGCAGGTGAGACCGAGAAGAATTTCAAGGTCTTCGACGACAACGCCAATTAAGCCGAGAGCAGCAGCGCCAGCTGCGGAACCAGCCTGAGCGAGAGAGAACAAACACAATGGATGAATTAATTACATGACAGGAAAAGGTGGAAGTAAAGCAATCATACAGTAGCGGTGCTATCACAGCATTGGAGAGAACCAGTATCACACTGACTAGCAGGTTCGGTACTGGTAGGCAGAGGCTAGCGGAATTTAGAGCGTTAGTCAAAAATCGTCGTCTACGACAAAGACGACGACTCTGATACATACCGAGGTGATAGTCACCGTCGTGGTCACTGGAGGATTACCTCCCTCTCCACCAGGTGCGGCGGCAGCAAGGACAGTGAAGAGAGACAGAACAACGACAGAAGAAAGGCGAGAGAACATCATGCTGTTGCTTAGCAAGTAATAGAACAGTACTGGTTGCAGTGGCTATTCGATGATGTTCAACGAAAAAAATAGGTGCCCTTTTATACTCGTCTGAAAGCGCTGTTGTTACGATTGAAGAAAGTCTTCAAACCCAAAATGAACGACATACAATAACAAAACCCTTACCTGGGTAAATTTAGATGCCGTCATGCTGAAATCATATGTACAACTGCAAGAAAAAGATATTTGAGCGACTTTACAGCAGTTCCACTCCACAAGCCATCCAAAGCAGTTGTCTTCTTTTGAAATTTTATCATACCTCTACTCCCTCCTTCCCAAGAACAAAGCAATCCCCCCTCTACCTTGAAGCTCGCGGACTTCAAGTCAAAATTCAGGTGAAAAGGTTTGACATGCAAAACATGTGGCACCATCGAGGTGAAGTAAATCATTGAATGTTCTTTCTCTTCTGTGGTAATTATCAATTCTATCGATCCGAGAAGAAAATTAACTTGACACATTTTCAATTTGACCGACCTCACATGAACCAATAGCGTCCGCGATTGCATTGCATTGAAGGAGGGGTAACCGGCAGCGAACTGGCAATTCAGTGCGAGCCATCGTGCGTTCGTGTAAAAGACAGGATGTAAGAATAAATTCAATTACTCGACCTCGAAGCAAAAACCCCGAGCCATTGTCAGGGGGCTGAGATCGCGATAATGCCTCAGTCCCGGACGTGCTTGTGCTGCTGCATAGGAAAGTAAATACCACAACTTCCAAAACAAAAGAAAAACACACAAAAGTGATCAACGTTGATTCCCTCCCCTCCCCTCGTCTCTTCTGGTCAAACGAACGTTGGTCGTCCATAATGCTATTCCCATGTGTTGACCGACTCTCATACACTCCACCGCCGCCGGTTACAAAATCAAACAGGTGCCATATGACAGAATCTAAATCTATGACGACACCACCAGGATGGCATCGTATGAAGAACACTTGAAATGAACATTACAATCCAGGGCAGCCAAACATTACAGTGTTGAAGACTTCGTCATACTTGCCCTCATTAGCTGTGAATTTCGAAAACGCTTTGGTATCAACGCTAACACTGTCGCCCAGTTGATTCTTTTTTCTTCCGGTGCAATATTGACTCGATATTGCGACATGCGTAGGGAGTGTCGTTGACGTTGAGGACGGAGGAGTAATTATGTAAACGAGTTCTCGCTGTGAACAGCATAAGGGTCGAATAACGGGAGTTCTATGTATTCGTTCATCGACCGGATACCAAATAGAAAAATGACATTGCTATGGTTATTGGTTATGACTCCTCCTTTGATTGGTATTGTTTCGCCCACTGAGGAAAGTAAAAGGGAAAAAAAGGAGATCTTTAGGAATGCGCCCACCAAAACACAACAAACCAACAGCTCACCTTCATAGACGGTATTTCCCTACTTGGCTCAACATATCGATGCTACCGAAACACAAACACAATCCCGAATCAGTCCATGTTGGCAGGGGAAAATGATAAGCTGTGTGACGCACCTCTTTCGCGCTGCTTAGCTGGTGTCCAACATAGAGGAGACCGAGTATAGAGCTTGCAACGATGAAGGTGTTAGACTTCCAATTTGAAGGGCGTACCCACCAGCCACCTTCATTCGTATCATCAGTCCAAGTCCGAGTCCGAGTTCAAGTCCGAGTACGGGATATTCAAGGGGGTACAAAGCGTTCGATGTTGAACGTGTTGATGTTGATTTTCGCGTTCGAATTCGTATTCGCATTCATATCCGTTTCGTCAACAAGTACAAAAAAGAATCATCCAAATCCGTTCAACGAGTTACAGAGAGGGCGGGGAGGCGAGGTTGGCAAAAACGAACAAAATACGTCAGTCTTGCCAATGAGTGACAAGAAAAAACTGGGTGGGACGTACCAGCTGGAGACCACACAAATTTAGGGTAGGGATACCTATCACCGCCACCCTATATCGAGGAATAATTCTGAGCGAAAGGCATGAGGAAGAATGTAGGGTATACTCACCATTGCTCGTTGTAAATGTCGCGGATGACGACGAGCAAGGCTCCTGCTGGGCTGGTGTGTAGATGTTCCCACGGTCTCAGCCGACCGCTGGCCGCCACGGCGCCACCGTGGTGCACCGCCCGTTAATTTCTCCTCCGCTAGTAAACCTGGCGAGCCGATCTCTTGTTCGACGAAGATAGTCGTTCGTCATTCTGTCTTCAGACGTACGTTTCAATCCTACAAAAGAATATTACCACCAAAAGGGAAAAAAGCCCGATACCAACCCGATACACGAGAATCCAAGACCAATCCTGTAGGAAGGAATGCTGATGCTTCGACTTCGTTTGGCTTCAAGAATCTACGTTGCCAGCTCCATCTTTGAGGACCTCTCGACTTCGAATCATCTTACTGGTGAAAAACAGTAATGGATCTGGAGCTCACGGGGTACACGGACTTTGGGGACTCTAATGAGCGTCCTGTTATTGCATTCGCAAGTGAGTGTTATATACCGTTCTTCCTCATCTTTGTCTATTTACATTGACTCAGAAAAGGTGCGGCTTATGCATTTATATGGGAAGCTGTAGACGTCGAGGCTTGAGGAAATCAGGCCATTAGACTTGCCGACTCGGAATCCAGAGAGCCTGATCACCTTGGTCACCTTCGTGCCCCTCATTGGTGGTACAATATATTCAACAACAGGGTTTAATCACCAGAATATTCCAGTAAAATTCTTTGTCTACATAACCTCGTAATCTTTTGCTAAATACCAATTATTCACTCCACACTAGGACACCTCTTCACCCTGTTCCTCCCTCGATAGAAGGCGACAGCGCCGCAAGCAAACCTACCGAAGATCGCTTGTTTCGGTCTTTTATGTCATCAAGTATTTCTTTTGCTCTTTCTTCTGCATACGGCCTTTCAATATCAAAATACCATCCTGCATGGAGAACAAAGTCTTCCATGTCAGGGGCAGTGATGGGTGCGGAGTATGTCGGGCCCAAAGGTGTTTGTCCTCCAGATCTGAAGCGTCTGAATCTGCTGATTCCTGCGGAGCCACTCCCACCTCCTGCACCAAAATTAACGAAGAAATCATCTTGGCTGACTGTCTGTCGGATGCTAGTGACATCTAGATTTTTTTTCTTTATCCATAATCGGAAAGCAAAAGGTTTGATTTCATTGTTGGCTTCAGGCTGTTCCAGCTCTCCCAATCTACAGACAATGACAAGAAGACGGATGTTGCTGGGGTACTGTATGCCTGTTTGGCCCCTGAATACCCTTCAACACAAGGAAAATATACTCCATGAGCAGAAATAGCTGCAATTGCGCAAGAAACGTACCACGATAGAGTTGTGGGTCCGTCAAGTTTACGCTGCTGAGGAGAAAGTGATATGGTGCACATCTCTTCTATATCCTCGAAGCTGCGTCCTTCCGATGACAACAATGATGGAAAAAACAACCTCCTCTTTGGAAACCTGATCTTTCTCTTTAATTGCAAATATTCATCATTGTCTGGATAATTTTTGAATATCTCAACCAAAGAATCTGATGCTCCGCCCTGAGAATGCAAATATGTGCAGGTGTGTGAGAAGTAGACTTAGTAATAGATTATAAACCCGATACCTTTGGCAATCCCCTTGTATTCAGATAAACATCCTTGTCCGTTGCAACAAGTGGAATTGTTGCTGATGCTGAGAGGTTGGATTAGTTAGAGAGTGAAGTCGGAGACAAATATACGCACTTAGATGTTCTTCACGTTGTAACTGAAACGACACATTAAGTAGTACAGCACTCATTGGTCTGCGAGTGCGTGGATCGTTGTAGTAATAAACAGATTCCACAACGATGCCAACTTTCTGAAAAGCTTTTGGTTCATTCTCTATCACAAGTGGTTCGTCATCAAATCTTTTGAGTGCAGGCGACGCAATCTTAGCTGCCATAGTGCTAAGGACTGTGGAGGAGGGAAGGACAGATGCGGCACTGTTGGTGCAGCACGCCTAGGTCTTAAAACAGCCTCCGAGTCAGAAAGACAGACTTCTACAGGACCCCTGAAAGCCCGCTGAAATCCCTGGTTCAGTAGTTCTCGGCAACTCCCGATCCGGCACCCCCAGCAGCAACTTGCCTCCGCTGGTGTTCACCGCTCCCTTATCCAGATGGGGTCAGGCCCCCATTGTGCCAAAACTGGCTGATTTATCCAAATTCGGCCCAGAGATTAAAAATGACCCGATACGCACCGGGACTTGGGATATAGCTGGGCTTTCAGGGGTCCTGCTTCTACCAGCATCAACGTATGTTTTTATATCGCTGATGAGATCGCACAATATTCAATTTACATTCTACATGCTATTCAAGGTTGGCGGCCTGCCGGAGGTCAGTCCCCCACCTCTTCTCTACTCACTTTGCAGTCCCTGCCCACTATTGAAACATTGACTACTTGACTGGATATTAAGAGTGCGGATCTTGAAAACTGGTGTGGTAAGAGAAGGAGGGGCATTAGCATCATTTTCTGAGCGCCGATCTGTTTGACTTTGCTCTGGCTTGTCGCTGGACCTAAACTCAGGAGATGGATCTAAATTGAGCTGCACGGCATAATAGCAAGACCACTGACCGTCCTAGAGCTTTTTCATACGCTACTCGCAGCCCGAGATCCTTGCCTTTGCTTTGCATCACTGCCTTTACCATTTCTGGATCATACTCAGTGTCGATATCAAAGTACCATCCGCTGTGCTTCTTGCGTGACACAAAATTGCGCATTTTTTCTATCACGATATTTGAAGGATTACAGGAGAGGTCCTCCTGAATGCATAGATGGAAAGGAAAGGCTAATTTCTGGCCGTGAGCCACAGAATTTAGCCGCACAATCAGAAGGAGACGAATGTTGCTAGGATAATAGGTATTTTTATAGCCGTGGAATACCCTAGAGGACTGTCATTAACACATGGGCTTCGTACAAAATCCAACATACCAGGACAATTTCTTAAACATTGGATGATACTTGGGGGATAGTTTTATGGAGACCTCCTTCTCGTATTGAGAATTTGTCCTCTGGCCAACTCTACCTGTGATATTGGTAGGCCCAGCATTGACCCCCGCAGATGCTTCTGCGTATCTCTCCGTTGTTCTAGCCTCTGTGTTGATAGGTACGTATTCATCTTCATCGGGCTGGTGCCGGTATATTTCAATATCGAGTTTGTTTTTAGAACTGCGAGTATCCCTTGCAACGAGTGGCAAGCGTGCTGACTCTGACCATGTGTTGCGTAAGATTGAAAATGAATATCGAGCTCGAAAGTAACATACTCAGATATTTTCCATCTGGTAAGTCAAAGCATACATTGAGAAGCACAGCACTTAGCGGGGCGCCCTTCTCGTCGGGATAGTAATCAACAGATTTAATAGCAACGAGAATTCTTTGAATTGCGATCGGTTCAACATCCTTCAAGTTATCGTCATCAATTGCTTTTTCGTCAACTCTTTTCAGTCTTGGCCGGCCCTTGGCGTGTTCATTCGTGCTTTTCGCCTCCATGCTACTATTCAAACCAGATTCAAACGGGAATTTGAGTGATAAGCCTACTTTGAATACAGAAAAGAGGATGATGATGGCACTTCACCTTGAGAATTAGCAAAATACCGATAAGTTGAGAAGTATGCTTGAGCGATGTGCGAAAGAGAGCTGGCGCGTGGCAGAAACGAGGCCGCGCCGGGTAGGCTCGTGACCAGCCTGCCTTTTTAGGAGTTAACGGCTACGCTTTCACACATCACCGTGGCAACAGTTTGTAATTATTGTCTTCTACCAAATAATAAGTAGATCAGAGCAAGATTTTACTAAGTCGTCTCCCATTCCACTCCGCCTCCAGATTGTTTTCCATGAGTGCAAGCTGGTTACAATTGTCCCGACAACGGTTCGCATGGTGAGCCTGTGATATTGTTTCGTATTCGACTTTCGCTGCCTCGTAGTACTCGATAGCTGAAGGCACTTTCCGCTCTCTGGCATGCAACTCACCCAAAAGCTCAAGTGCTTGAGCAATAGCAAGTGGTCGACCCAATTCTTGCCCTTTCTGAAGTGTGCGTTCAAGGATTTGTAAAACTTCATCAAAGGGCGCTTCTACGTTCAGAAGGATGTAATCCTTCACGAGCAAGGTCTCCACCAAGCGGTTGTCGGGCCCAAATTTCTCGTAGATTTTCAAGGATTGATCCACAGCCTCCGCAGCATCTGAGAATCTAGACATTGATCCCAACGCTCTCGAAATCGAGTGAAGACAGTAAGCCGCATCTACTGGTCGATTAATCTCCTGTGTCTCGAAAGCTTCTTTGGCAGCGGTCAAGTGCTCCAGCGCTTCAGGGTACATTTGACGGTACCAGCAATATTTTCCACGAGCCATTTTCCCGCGAGCTCTCACGTACCCGCCCGCACATAGATCTTCCTCAGATACACTACGAAGGGCCTCGGCGGCGCTGCGTCCTTGCCCCATATATTGGTAGAGATCGGTAAGCTCGAAGGAGCATTCAGTAGCGCGCACGACGTTAGGGAGCTTCCTAAAGTAATCTCGAGCTTCAATAAAGCTTTTGCACGCGTCTTCGTACTTGTCCAGCCTGAAGAGGGAGCTGCCGAGACAAAACAGAAATTCCGCAACGTACTGTTCAAGTTGAGCTTCGCGTGCAAGCCTGAGGCCGTGTTCGATGACCTCTGTGCGGGGTTTGGTCCAATGTTGGTACCAGCTGAAAGCGATGAGGGCTTCGAGTCCTTTCTCGATTTTGGGCACAGAAACCACGACATCGGCATTTCTGGTTACTTCCAGCAGAATGGATTGTATATTCATCTCTTCCGTTGAGAGCATTCGGAGATCGTCCCTAAAGCTGAGATGACCTGGAGATGATTTGTGTTTAAGGATAAACTTGTAAGCTGCGTCACGAACAGTGTCGCGGACTTCAGAGGAAATACGGTCACATTGTTGCATGTACGATCGAACAACAGGGTGAACGGATATCGACACCTCCGAATCATCCCCTGGAATCTCGGTATTAACAATGAGAGCAACTTTACTGAGGTCGGAAATGGCGACTCTCTTCTTCTTATTATCTAGCTGAGGCACCCACCAACCCAAGCGGCGGTGGGTCGTTCCGGCAGGGAGCATGGAAAGAGTAGCAAGGAGGGTGCGCGCCGCATCGTTTTTGGCGATTGTCTTGCCGTTCATTGACAAGCCGATGCTGCGGGATATGCTATCTTCTTTGTCCTCATCTGAAGGAAGCATTGCAGGGCCGTCTTTCCGCCAGTCCTTCAACAAAGCATCGGGCATTGACTTCGATGTCTTCCCAAGTTGCGCCACAAGCGTGATTGCGAACGGCATATGACCTAACTCCTCTAGCAATTTGTCAAGCTGCCGTTTCCCCTTCGCTTGAGGGTGGATAGCGCAGTATATGTCGCGTGAAGTCTCCGCGTCAACAATATCTAGAGGCTTGTCGATCCAAGCAATCTGCTCCGACGGAGGTATATTCGTCCTCATCGTTACCAGGATGCTGAGCTGCGACAACTCTGAGAGCCGATTTAAGATATTCTCGACATCCTCTCTTCTTCCTTCAATAGGATTCCAAGGCGTCTCAAAGTTATCTAGCAGTATCAATCGCAGCTCGTCGGGAGAGCTCTGTAGCTCCGTGATAATATCTGCGAGATAATCCCCGGTATCCAACGAGATACGAAGATTGCGATATAAGATCTGGAGAAGGAGGTCTGGAGAAGTCGCGCAGACGCACGGCACCCAAAATCGATGCTTCTCATCGAACTTCTTCAGGATGTCAGGGTGTTCCATCACTGCGAGAGCAGCAGACGTCTTCCCCATCCCCCCGGGACCATGGATACAGATGCGAGGTGGTTTCGAGCCGGTGGTGGTGCTGACGAGAATGTTGACAATGTCTGCTACAAAGTCATCTCGGCCATAGAAGATCGTGGGTTTCGCAGGTATCTGGCGGGACCAGACGGGATTCGCTGTGTGAGCCTGTCGATTGAGGACACCCATGGATTTCTGCATGTTCCCCAATTCCTCGTGCACCCTGTCTATTCCGTGCTGTATATTGTGGAGGATAACACCCTGAGAGATGTCTCTGGCCACCTAAATCACACATCACTTAAAGACAACAGGAACGTAACCATATGGTGTCGTACCTCCCAGTGAATAAGTGATTTCTGCAAAAGTTCCATGCAACGGTCAACTTTTGCCTTATTCGCAGCCCTGAACAGAGCTATAAGTAATCGACTCTGCGTGGCAATCTTGTCGAGGTTTTGTTTGATCATCTCAAGGTCTCTAAACGCCGTTGAATGAGCACATAGATCAATAATCTGACTGACAACGGAAAATACGTACACCGCAAGTTTCGAAATATCTTTGATAAGATCTTGAGGAATAGTCTCGACCTTCTTCCCGGTGATACCTCCTACCATGACCAACATGATATTTGCAATATGATTCTTCAATTCCAAAACCTTCTCCTCTATCTCAGCGAGATCCTGTCAGGAATTAAATGAGTATTTTTGTGGGAGAATAATTGAGAAGCTTTAGCATACTTGACATGTCTGAATTAACGCAAGCGCCATACGAAGCACCTCGGGAGCCCCAGGAACGCCGCCGACAACGCTAACTGCTGACTCCAGGACCTTAATTGCTTCTGAGGTTCCCTCGAGGACATAGTCTCGAGTGGTTGGAGTTGCTGATACTTCCTTTGAACCTTTGGCACGCTACGTATACGATAATCAGGAAAAGGCTGTGGGTAAAAGGATTAAGGCTGACTCACTATAACCTGGCCCGACCTGACATTCGCCGATGCTTTCTGAGATCCACTCGAACACC
>RCHF01001725.1:0-20617 GCA_003987895.1 Neonothopanus nambi | reverse complement strand
CTATAGAAGGAAAAATAGTATCTACTCCACTTTGATGTCCATTGCATCCCGTAGGTCAGCAGCCTTCCAATATGTTGGGACCAGATCCGGTAGACAGGGCAAGGAGCTGTCGGGATGCCAAAGTAAGGTCCTTACTTGGAACGGTAGCATCCAATCTCCACTTCGATGGAGTGCGGGACCGAATCCAGGGACAAGGTACTTTGTAGCCAGAAAAGTTTCCAGCGTCTCACATCCAAAACGACGATTCGGACCGTTTTGAATGAGGGATTTTCGCTCTTCTCGGCGCTCGCTCTTTCTCGTGCGAATGCCGAGAAAGACAGAAAACTTTAAATTATAGAAAGTTCCATTATTTTCTTCACGGAGAGGTGTGTGAGAGAGGAACTAATGAATATTCAGCATCAGACGAATTTTTAGAATCAATACACTCACGATGGATCTATTTTTTCAGTTCTACGGATATCTAGAAATCCAGGCAGTGTCTAATACATTCTATATGCATCTATAAACTCACTGTACTCCAACCATCACATCTACCACTCCACTCGTTCTCATGAATTGAGTGCTGTCGAAATCTTCTATTTTTTCTTCAACATCGATTCTAATACACCTCAAGGACTTTGAAAATAACGTAGCAAACTCGCTCAATGCTCTGTCTGCAGTGGGAATGAACACCCTGCGCGGACCGTACTTGAGTCGGATCTGCAATTCTTCCAATTCACATTGCAAGAAAGCAAGGTGTTGGAGAGCGAAATATATACGTCCCTCATGGAAGTTTACGGCATGTAGTTCAAGAACGGTGAGGCCTCTCACGTTCGCAGAGACGATTTTTTTATAGAGAAATGCATTGGTATCTGCCAAGAATATTAGAAACGCAAATCGGTGGGATTCAGTCAAATTACCTCCATAGCCCGTCTCTGGAAGGTCTAGCAGGGTAAGATGCTTTATTGTGGACGAACATCTTTCCAGCAGTTTCAGTAGTCCTTCTGAGGGCTGGTAAGACGAGGAGCAGTCGATAGTCAAGGACCCAACACAATCCAAATCAAACGTGTGCGGGACGATCGGTAGAAGGAGCGCTTTGATCAAGCACGAGTCTACATCCCCGATGCTTAGTTCTTGAATGGCAAGAAGGGGAGGGCCGTTCGCGTGACGTTCGTGATACGGGTTTTCACTGTTAGTGATTTTTGACTGTAGATGATCTACCGGCTCGCGCAAGTTCACGCTGTGAAACGAGAAGCATCGCAAACGCGGCGTCAGGTTGCGCATACATTGAAGTAAGCTATGCATGGAGACCGCATTAAAGCTCATCGAGTCTAGCGCCAGACGTTCTACCAAAGGGCTTTTACGTAGAAGGTCCATGAGGAATGAAAGCTCCCAGGACACAGGAGGTATACTCCCCGGGAACGAGAGGGAAATGGATTGTAGAGTGCAGAAGTTCAAGTGGGGTGCAAGATTCTGAAGAGCCTTTTCAAGGGCAACCTTTGAGTGGCTATGAGGGATGCAGTATCGGAGGTCTAGGGAAAGATTGCGGACACAGCGCAGGATAGCGGGATTCGATAGAAGGGATAACAGCGGGTATACGCGAGGGGCCTTCACTGTTCCTGTCGTGGAGAAGAATCCACCAGAACGATACAGTTTTGCAATTGACCAACTGGGTAGCCAACCAACGCTCTCCAGATAGCACACCTTCAGGTGTCTGAAGAGATGGGCCTGGCATCTAGGCAACCAGGATGGAGAAACCAAGGAAAAGGATTTCAGATACTCCGGGGAGTCCTTCAATTCATCTATGAAAAGGTCGAAAATTTCTTGAGGAAAGACTTGAACGACGTGAACTTCTTGGCTGTTTGCTACGTGTATCGGAGACATAACAGTAAGAGACCGTTCGACGTTGCGCTGGCAGTTCCTAAATAATTTTCAGCAATCATTTTAACAACCCCGAATGGCTGCTCAGTACGGTACTCGGACGCACCGGCGTACTTCAAATCCTGGCCTTAAGTAAGATCCACTCGTAGACTAGAGCCTACAGTCAAGGTACTTGAAGCAAGCAAGGCAAAGTTTTATTCAACATATGGAATTGACCGATCAGGGTAGGCACGCACCAAGCGCGCATGCATGCGAGCTTAACAATCGCTATGAATACGCATCATAGCAGATCACCATACGGTCATCTACGGTCATCCAGATTCATTTTGCCCCTCATTTTGAAGAGTGAGAACAGTAAAGACTAGGGAATGTTCGATTGGCAATGACTGAGTCAGCGGACTAGCAGTGAGACAACTGCGGGCAGCAGCACTGACAGTGAGCAGAGCTCGAAAATACGATGACCTCGACAGCTGAGCGCTGCACACTGAGCTCGACCGGTCACCCTCGGAGTTTGTCATCATCACGCGATCATGTCTCACCTAGCGGCCCCGAGAGAAGTAGCGGACCGCTTGAAGTAATGAAGTTGTTACCAACTTTGTTCTCTCTGTCCAATGTTGCTTGCTGCATTCTTAATGCAAGGTGAATCCTCGAAAAGTCTGTAGTCTTGTTACGCTTTTGTATCAAAATAGCTGCCTCTAACTCGCGACTCCTCTTCAACGGTCAAGGCTACACTCGCACCCAAGGTCCAGGGAGCTTAACTTATACAACAAAAGATCTCAAACAAATCTAGTGAGGACATTGTCTCAGCTCACGGTTACCATGCTACTGATAGCAAGGGGTACTCTTGATAGATTTCAAGACCATTTCTCGCATGCACAGAAATTGAACCAAGGTTCTCTTTGGTGACTCTCAGCTTCGGACTTGAAAGATGCTGGATCCAAATCATCCTGAGTTTGCAGCCCCGACGGGGTACCTTACTTTCAAGGTTTCGTGCACACGAAAAGACGGGCAGGTTGGGCCTATAGCCTTGACAGAGTAGGTAAAATCACGATCTCATACCCGATCGTCCAAATCGTCCTACTGGCTGCCCCGATTGCTATAAAAGTCGGGGGTCGACGGGATCTCTACTCCATAATATCTTCCCAGTCGCCCTCGTCAGCTTACTTCCTCCTCTTGGTCCTGGTACTTCAGAATCAATTGGCCATGGGCGGTTTCACATTTTTCTCTATTTCGGCTGCCCTCCTTGGTGGTGTTATCACTCCTTCTGTCGCCGCCCCTGGCCAGCCTCCGAAACCTGGAGCCCCGCAGCAGTTCGTGGTAGTAGGGAACACTGGAGCAAGCGCACAACAGGTAATTAGTGCTGTTACTATTCCTGCAGTTTTTTTATCTTTGAGTTTCTTAGCTGTTCCTTGGCACGCTCGACAAGGTCTATATCGTTGACAAGGTAGAGAGAAATCCAACGCAGATCAATGGTCACCCTGCTTGGGCTGCTGGTTAGTTCTGTCTTTCTCTGCTTTCTCTGCGCTAGTTTCGGCACTCATTTGACCCGAGCAGAGTATTCACTCACTTCGAATAAAGCTCGACCTATGGACATCATAACGAATACCTTCTGCGCTGTAAGTCATTCTATACTGGACTACTTCGTCATCTTGTATTCACCAGTCATTAGGGTGGTACTGTTCTCGGAAATGGCACTTGGCTGAATGTTGGAGGCAACCAACCTATCACCTATGGAGGTCTGAACTGGGACGATCCGACGAGCAATGGCCCGTACGATGACCCTGATGGTAGAAATTCGTATGTAGTTCTCCATTCTAAGCCATAACCTCTTTCTCATCCTCTCACAGAGTCCGGTAAATACTTCCGCGGAGACAGTTGTGTTGAAGACACTTAAGGTTTTGATAGGTTGTTGAATCCTTGCGACGACGAGTCCTGTAATTGGGTTTTGGATCTACCAATGACAACTCGTAGGTGGTACCCGACTGTGTAAGTCCTGTGCTTGGCTACTCTCCTTTTCTAAGCTTTCATTTTTAAACAGCGAAACCCTGGAAGATGGATCGGCCATCATTGTAAGCCTCGTCTCTTCGATGTTCTGCCCTTGAATTCACGTTCCCTCTCAACTAGCTTGGTGGTTGTAACAATGGCGGCTACGTAAATGACGCTGGCCAGGACAACCCCACCTACGAGTTCTTCCCGTGTCAAGGTGCACCAATCACTTCCCCCGTTCTCCAGCGCTCTCTCCCGACTAATCTGTATCCGCTAACATGGCTTCTGCCCTCGGGTAAAATACTAATTCAGTCCAACTGGGATACGGTTCTCTTGGACTACCACACGCATGAGGAAGTGGCTCTGGACAACATGGTGGACGCTGTACGCACATACCCTGCCAGTGCTGGTACGATTATGCTGCCTCTCACCCCCGCAAACAACTGGACTGCCACGGTCATGTTCTGCGGAGGAACCAACTTGCAGCCGAACCAATGGACAACTGATTGGAATATCGCCGCCTACCCCGCGTCAACTTCTTGTGCCAAGATTACTCCGGATGTATCCCCATCCTATACCAACGATGACCCTCTTCCGGTCGGACGKTCCATGGCCAACTTGATTTTCCTTCCCACAAGTAAAGTTCTTTGCCTTAACGGCGCACGAACTGGTAACTATTCATACTTCTTGCAAACATCAACTGTTCCTGATCACACTTGGAGATTTTAGGAACGGCAGGATACGGAAACACTTCCTGGTCAATTGGTCAATCCTTTGCGGACAACCCTGTTCTAGAGCCTGTCATCTACGATCCCAATGCTCCTGCAGGCGAGCGTTGGGCCAGCGATGGTATCTCACCCAGTTACATCGCTCGGATGTATCACTCGAGTGCCACGCTCCTTCCTGATGGTCAGTTCCCTTTCTCCTCGCTGTCCTTTCCTTTGCTAACTGCTGTACGACGTACTAGGCTCTATTTTCGTTTCTGGTTCTAACCCCAACGCGGATTATAATGTCGGTGACAATGTCAAGTACCCCACTGAATACCGTGTAGAACTCTTCTACCCCTCCTACTACAACCAACGGAGACCTCAGCCTGTTGGTTTGCCCACTAAGCTGTCGTATGGTGGTGATTATTTCAACATATCACTCGACTCCGACGATCTGTTTGGAGATATTAGCCATATCAACTTTTCGACTGTGAACGTCATCAGAACTGGGTTCTCCACTCATGCTTTGGTGAGCCGGCTTGCTTGACGAGTTCAGAAATTATGAGTCGACAAGCTTTTTTCCTTCTAGAATATGGGCCAGCGCTTCGTACAGCTTGAGACCAGCTTTACTGGTTTCGACAACAACACTGCTATTATTCACGTCAACCAGCTTCCTCCCAACCCCGCCATTCTCGCCCCTGGTCCGGCATTGTTATTTGTCGTTGTCAATGGTGTACCCTCTATTGGGGTGCAGGTCATGATTGGTTCCGGTCAGTTGGGTAAACAGGATGTGCAGACTGTGAGCACTCTTCCTGACTCAGCTATCATCCGGACCGCCGCAGATAGTCAAGGATCTTCGGGCTCTTCGTCATCATCCAAGAGCGGAGCATTAGCTCTATTTGACAGTCTTTACCTCAAGCAGATTGTTTCACTGATAACTTCGACTGTGATTGCTTTCATTTTGTGCTTCTAGCTTTGATCCTTTGCTATCTGTGTCTTTAGCATGTCGGACATATGCTCGTCGCATTCTAATCTATTGGACAGGTTTTGGACTCGCATTTTTGTGTAGTATTGCTTTGGATTCTTCTTGTGCATTGGACTTTTCATGTAGAATTGTGCTCTACCATTTAGATATCTGTTTATGTACTTGCCCTTTCGTTGTTCATAGTTCACTCATTTCGCACTTCTATCCACTCCTTTCTGTGTTCGGACTTTGGACCTGCACTTGCATTCGTGTACATTACATTTATGGTATGATAATGATGGTGGTCATTCTCAGTCTGTCAAGTGTACATCGTGCCTGACGAGAGTCTATAAGATATAGTAGGTGGGTATAAAGTTCATATAATTACAGAAATCATTCTGCACGCAACAGTGTCATGATTCTCCTATGCTGCAACAAAGGCCGGTCCAGCCAGAGCTGCACCTGCTATACTAGCTTTACCCATTGACCACTCGTCATTTCTTCTGACCCACCGACTACTTTGCTCCAACACTATTGCAGAGATGATTACAGCGTCCATGATTTCCTCAGCTTCCATATCGAGAGCAATATACGGTGGTGTAATGGTGGCCACACCGTCAATAACTGTCCGTTGTTGTCGCCGGAAGCACGCAATGCGTTTCTTCGTGACTTCCGAAACAAGCTAAAGTCCACGGAATGAGGATTCAAAAACACCGATATGATAGCGAGCTTGAACCCAACGTACATTGAACGGCCCGTTGTTGCCTTTCATCCACGTGTATTCCTTGCCATTCTCTCTTAGCGTTGCCCTATGAGAAGATCTGTTGTGTTGGGAAGTCAAGAGAACGTTTGATGGAACCTACGCTAAAGATGTCTTTTTCATCTTTAACCAAGTCTTCAGCGGCTTCGGATCTCCATCAGAGAACGCAATCTTGTCTGGTAGCAGGTCGTAGTGCTGATACACCGCGAAAGGTGTAGTCTGTCCTGGGCGTCGGAAGAGGGTCATAGAAGAGTTTGCCAGCCGGTCGACTTCATAGAGGACATCCCCGGTGAAACGATTCGAGATGACAAAGCACTGTTCGCCCTCGAGCTCAAAATCAAGAATGGTGGCTTGCTGTTCAAAGACGGAATCTACACGGCGCTTTCAGCACAATGAAATAGAAGAGAGGCATGGTTTACGCACTCATTAGCCCAGCGTTGAATGGTTCCAAGGATGGATTACTCACAGCGGAGTTGAATATATACGCCAGTGTGTTATTGTATCATGGGATTATTTGGGATAGGAAAAGCCATTCTCAGAAAATAGCTTCACAGCTTTGAATAAACCAAGCAGTTGGTACTGAGAACTTCGGCATGGAGACAAGTGTCTGCGCGGAGATGATGACACAAGATGGAAGTTGACATGGAAGTTACGGAAAAAGGTGAAGACTCGGTGTTCGGGCTACGAATGCGAGTGAACTCGCTTTAGTGGCCTTCTTTGGCACGTCTAATTTCGTTCCATTAGGAATCCGGAATGTGCCAAACCCAGAGAGATAACGATTCAGGAGGTCATTGTTGTAGCGGACTGACAGCCGGTACTTCACGAGCAACGAACCATCATGGAAAGACAAGAGAAGCTATTGCGGCAGCTAGGAAACTCTGTACAGCCGAGAAAATTTTTTGTAGAAGTCGACACGGTGGTGCAAACTAATAAAAGCTTTGTTCGACACTCGGAATATCGCACTCCCTGCTTGTCATCACTTAGAAGGATCCGGTGTGAATAAGTTTCAACAGGCTATCGATGATAAGAATACAAAGTCACAACTCCGCACATGAAAGGAACGTAAGAGGCAAAGCAAACTACTGCTCACGGCGCTTTGGGTCTTTCGGCGCCCTTTAAGCTTTCCTTTACGAGTTCGCTGAACTCTTCCCTAAGAATAGCCTCTCTTCTCTCCCTTTCTTCTTTCTGGAGCTTCAAGATTCCCCGCTTCTCCTCTGCACTGATGACCTGGTTCTCCTTCCTCATACGAACGGCATTCATCCTGCGGTGGCGACTGCCGCTCATCACATATCCCACCTCTTCGTATCTCGCAATCTCGTCTGACGTCAGACCAATTTCACCACGGCGAGGGATACGTGCCTCGGTACCCTCTTGCAAGAAGGCAGCCATTGCGCTACCTTCACCACGCAGAAGGGCACCACCATAGGACCTTTCGTCTACCTTTTTTGACATGTTAACTTTAATTGCTGGCTGGGGTCCAACTTCTTCGTCGGAAAATGAGCCCATGTCCCTGCTGACAGCTCCAGCACCCGCTCTGAGTACGTGTTCGGGGACTGGTGGTGGTGACATAGAGCCCGGGCCAGACGGTCCTTTGACAACCCATTCGCCCTCATCATCATCGTCAGATGGTAGAGGGCTTCGACTACGTCTAGGATTGGGGCTGCGCCGACGAGAATCTCGAAGTGGACTGCTGGCAGCTCGCCTTCTTCGATGCTTGTCGTCTTCATCGTCATCACTTCTATTTCTGCTGCGAGAGCGTTTGCGTTTCTTCTCTCTCCTTTCTTCTCTCTCCTTCTCCTTGCGTCGTTTCCTCTCTTTTCTTTCTCTTCTCCGCCTCTCCTCTTCAGATGAATCAGAGGATACTGAACTAGACCGGCGCCGTTTTGACTTTTTGCTAGATTTGCTCCGTTTAGGTGATCTATTAGCTAGTTAGACAGAGATATGAGTATTGTAAATATATAGAAACGTACAACTCTCGAGCCGGGGCTTTGGGAGACGGAGGCCAAATATTCACAGTCATACTCTCGCGTTGCATCCTACGGCTATAAGCAAAATCAACACATGTACCATAGTTTCAGCAGTATTGCATACCTTTCCATAAAGTCCCCGCCTCCGCCTCGACCGCCATGGCCATTATGCGGAGGCATATCCTTGTCCGAATCCCGACCTCTACGATTCGGATACATATTTTCAGGTTGTCTCCAAGGAGCCGATTCCTCTGGAGGCGGCGCAGGTCGTCGATAATCACCATACTCCGGACTCGCTCGTCGATTTCCCGGCCGTCCATTCCTTTCTCCATCGTCACGGTTTTGTCTCCCTCGATCATAGTCTTGTTCTCGACGAGTGTACCGTTCGGAACTTCTTCCTGAGTTCCTATCCCTGTCCCTATCGTCCCTGTCATCTCTATACCGGTCTCTTCGGTCCCCACTTCGACTGCGAGTGCGTTTTGGTGTAGGACTTCGACGTGAATGGCGAGGCGACGGTGAGCGACCATCACGCCTTTTTTCAGATGTAGAGAAGGAAGAATCCTGCGGAACTAGCCCCATGCGAGATGGGTGCACCATAGCCATATTGACAGTGACTTTCGAAGAACTGGTAAGCTACTGGTAAGCTAAAGCGCTGAAGTGCAATGCTCCGAGCGCCAAGCGGTATTGGACTAAGCAAATCCCAGCACGTGACTACTTCGCGTCACGAATCGCTTGTCTGAGTCTGAGTCCGACGCTCACCGTGACTAAAAGGCGACCATCCATTTAGACATCTGCCGTATTCTTGGGACGAGCTCACGAGCTCAAGCCTAATAAGACACTGAGTATATATAGGAGTTACGATCAATACCATAGTGTCATTACTCATCCTGCCGCAGCCTGCTGAAGTAGAGCTATAAACTATAGACGGGTCCAATCATAGCAGCTGAACCGGCTGCGCTAGCTTTAGCAACTGACCACTCATCATTTCTCCTCATCCATTGATCGTTCTGCTCCAAAACCAGAACAGACACGATCACTGCGTCCATGATTTCCTCAGCTTCAGAATGAAGCGTTATATATGGCCGTGTAACTGTTGTTATACCATCGATCACCGCTCTTTGTTTAGGATGGAAACACGCGATCCGTTTTTTGGTTTCGGAAGAGATGAGCTGGTCCATGGAGTAAGCCAATGCAAATTATGAAAGTCGAACTCCGCCCTACATACATTTAACGGCCCATTGTTGCCTTTCATCCATGTATATTCTTTACCATTCTCTTTCAGTGTCGCACTACAGCAAGTTTAGTTCGCCGTTTCTCAAGTGTGACTTGAAGAAATACTTACACAAGAGACGAATTCTTCATCTTAAGCCACTCCTTCAGCGGCTTTGAGTCTCTACCGGAGAACGTTATCTTGTCCGGGAGAACCTCACGTCGCTCAAATACGGCGAACGGTGTATTCTGTCCTGGGCGTCGGAAGATCGTCATGGTGGAGTCTGCCTGCCGATCGACTTCGTAGAAAACGTCTCCATTGGAACGGCTTGAAACAACATAAGACTGTTCTCCCCCTTCGAAGTTGAAATCGAGAATAATAGACGCTTGCTGCTCGAAGATGATACCTGGACAGTGATGTTAGCTTATTGAAAGCAAGCTCATGAAGGAACATTCGCGCACTCACGGCTAAGTATTAGAACTGGACTGGTTGCCTGTGAAACCGTACTTTTATATCCCAGCAAGCTTCAATTGAAATATACTCCACCGCGTCATATGGGAAGGCTGTATTTGACACTAAGACTTAGCTCGACAGGTCAGGATCTCGAGACTCGTGGTGATGTTTATTAACGCGGGTAGCTGTACATATGAAGGGCTGCGGAGGAATCTGAAGCGGCTCACAGGATTATGTGTACGCGAATGTAAGATGCTGGTGAACCTCCTCGAGGCTTGAAGACTTGAGAATAGAGTATCCGTCAAAGATTGAGCTGACAGTGACAGTGAGACGGCGAGCGACTCATACGGGGCCGTATTCCCAGCACGTGATACAGGTACGGACGCGACGAGCGTGCTTTGTCCAACCATTGATACGCCCAAGAGACTCGGAGGGAAAGAACTGCACATTCTAAGTCTTAAGCTATTAGCGGCGTATGGAGCTAACACGTAGTCAGAAAAAGGGAATCTATCATTACAGACTCAGGTCATCAATAAGAAAGACAAGAGGTCCGCGAAGTTGTGTGGCATCCAAAAACGAGAAAGGATAGGATATCATAACAGGAAGATTCAGACTGGTATCTCGGCATCACATTTAACAGATGATTGAAATAAATATTCTGGCAGGATGTGATAAATACAAATATAATACAGTGATTTGGTGACAAGACAGAAAGCCCTAAAACAAAGAGGTGTTGAACTGAAATAGAGACAGTAGAGACAGAGCTGGTAGCCCGCCTCACGTACCGGGGTCCATGACCTGAAAGAGTTTTTAGAATAGTTTTACAGGGAGTGGGGGGTATAGTACGATGGGGGAATGCGTTTAGATGTTCAATGTTCATCAAATGCCATGCTAGTCAGACCATTACCCGCAAAAGGCATGACCAGTCACCACGAAGGGTTAAAGTTTTACCCTCAGCATGCGAGATTTAGGAGTGGATCAAATCTTCCTTCACCAGCCTCCGTCGAGGGGCATTCCACTTTTTGAGATATTCCTTAGCACGACCCTCGAAGACCGCACAACCTTCAAAAAGATCTTTTGGAAGGAGATCCTTCCTTTGATCCCAAGGTTTCACATCAACAGTTTCGCATCTATCCAGACACACCAGAATCATGCCAAAGCTATAGGCATCTGCCAGCAGCGCATCCTGACACTCGCCACGAAGAATTTCTGGTGCACAAAACGGGCGTGTCCCTGGATGTATCTGTTCCGTCTTTCTAGGTGGTATCGGGGATCGTAACGACGTTCGTGATGCTAAAGCAGCAAATGGGTCTGCTGGTGCATCTTCTGGATGGGTATACATCGAGTCTGCAGACACAGAACGACCAAAATCCAATAGTTTTATCGTGTCAGATGAGTTGGTCACTTGTATGTTGAGAAGAGAAAGGTCGCCGTGGCTAAGGCCGTATGAATGTAGATGTGTCAAACCGTCCAGGAGCTGATTGTGAAAGTCAATCTTTTTTGCTGTCGCTAGCTTTGGCCTGACAGAGATGACATCAAAGAGCGTTCGACCATCAATGTATTCGAGGACCATGCCAACGTTCTCCAGAGAGCCTAGAAAGGCGCAGATATTGCGGTGACTGCTAACGGTCGTATAAACGCGAAGTTCAGCAAGAAACTGGACGGTGACATCAGACGCGTTGGACTGCATTTCGCCGTTGATTTCTAGCTGGATTACGTCCGGCTTTTTCACAATGCACTTGAATAGTTCAGAGGCAGACCCATGTGCACAAGGATTGAGATTTGCGGTGGGATTAGGTGGTGCGGAGTAAGAGGTGGGAGTAGGGAAAGAGAAGATTGCTGTTGGATGTCGGGGTGGATTGTAGATGGGAGGAGATGGTGGTGGTGATGATGACATAGGATCGCGTATAAGTTCAGATTGGCCTAGTTCGGTATGATGATAGTGATAGAGCGGTACCGGTACTGTTTCATCTGATTCGACAGAGTTTACGTTCTCTGCTTCATCATTCGTTTCCACTGTATTCTTCTTGTTCAGCTAGAGTTCATCTGATATATTGAGCTACGCACCCATCCACCAATTTTTCTTTGAGGTTAAAGTAACGCGCTTTACATGTATTCTCGTCTGCGGTGGCGGCCTAGCAAATCCATCAGGTGCGCTCAAGGAATTCATGGTACCGTGACCGGGTGCCCTGGGGCTCGAGGGCGTCGTTGGTATCGTGGAAGGCCATAGGCTTTGTTGCATTGAGTTGATCGCAATTCAAGCGTCAATAAAAAGACGGTTGAAAGGGAAGGAAGTGCTGCAACCTCGCGCGCACGTTTGGTCGTCATCTTCTCCAGCCAACCGCAAATGGAAAGAATACTGATCCGCTGATACAGCAAGCTCCGTTAAAACGTTATCTTATCTATACTTATCCTGCCCAATGAAACGGAAGAAAGTAAGATCTGAATCTCACAAAATGTGGCCAGCGATATTCCGAAACTATTTCTGTTACTCTGCATGTTGGCACCTAGCGGTGTGTGGGGAAACAAAACAAAACGACATGAAACAGGTGTAGTTGTTAACAAGAACTATCTAAACAAAAGGCTGACAGCATGTGAAAGCCGAGCAACGAAGCCAATCCTGGCCAGTCCCACAATCGCAGAGAATAAAGTACTAGATGGGTCGATCCTACTGCTTATTCTTCTTAATTATTCGTAGAGGTAGCACGGGCTTGAACCCGACCTTTCTTGATGACGGCGGCGGCGGCATGTTTTCCTTCGACTCCATGGCAGGTATTGTAGTGGAAGTCCGACTAGAAGATGTAGATTGCTTTGAAGACGAGTCTGAGATCAAAGATGGTTTCGAAAGACTAGGAATCCTGCGGAATATCGGAAGCTTGGATTTCTTCGAAATAGATGATGTGGACTGCGAGCTCGTCGCGTTCATCTGCTGAGCTTGCTTTGAAATCTGTAGTATCCCTCCCATCTTCGCCGCTGATGCCAGCTCTAACTCAATTAGAGTATCACTTTCCACGCGCATCTCAACAGAGCCACAGAGGCGTTTGCCTTTGTCACTTGATGCCGCCTTCTTACTCTGAGACGTAGTGAAGGCTTCCGCGTCAGTGCGCGCAGCATGAGCGAAAGTGCCCACGCCAGCGACACCGGCTCGTTCAGCGTCTACAAGAGTTGCATCAGCCATCGCAGACAAGTAGCTACTAGAGTGAGAAATTGAACAAGATTCGGAACTCGACGGAGGTTCACCGACAGCGACCTGCCCTCCCGAACCTTCAGCGCTCATAAGAGACGGGTCGACCGCAGACAAGTAACCACTGGATCGAGAGCTTGAGCCTGACATAGAACTCGAAGGAGGACCACCGACGAGAATCCTAGGTCCATGTGAGGAGCCGGCGAATGAGGATGATTCCTCATTGATGGTGTGCAAAGAACCAAGGGTGCTGCTTCCACTAGAGAACCTAGTACAGATTCGCTCAAAAGACTCGAGAGCACGCTCCGCTGAGATGAAACTGCTACTGCTTGTACTAGGATCTGGATTTGGCGCGATCCATAGGTGGGAGCTCGAAGGCTCAGGTCTAAGGCCATGACGGTCTACTTTGACGGGCGCGGAACCGGAAAGAAGAGCACTGGAAGATAACGAGATCTAAAATGATTGTTTTCTACTGAAAGTTGATTTGGAATGAGAGGGTGCAGACATACCTCGCCTGAATGAATCGATGTTTTGCTTTCCGAAACCTGCAGGAAGTGAATCAGCGGAACAATCGACAAAGACAGGCGGGTGCATACCACTACACTTTTTGAACCTTCAGCATCTTTCCGTTTCTTTTCCTTTGATTCGGATCCACTGGAGGGAGGCGAACTAGGTCGAAACAGCTTATAAGATGTGCTTGAAAAAAGTCGCTCGCTGGAATGACACGCAATGAGTTCCTGTTTGAAGCTATCGCTGGCCAACGGTTCCAGAGCGGAAGCGCGATGAATAGACTGATTACTGTGATCCTGAAAATCGAGGTTACTAGAAGTGGTTGTAGACATAGAGGACAGAACGGAGGCAATTGACGGGTGAGAGTCCGGAAGGCGATATGGAAGAGAGGCCGACGCATTAGATGAGATAGCAGATCCGGTTGAGGTTGACTGAGATAGTGTTCCTTGATTCATGCGAGCAGCCCTTCGCCTTTCACGCAACTCCTTTACAGCCTTCTTGCGCTCATCACTCAGCGGTTCCCGAACTTGAGAAAGATTGGAAGACGAAGGCGTCACGATATCCGCATTCTTTTCATTTCCTTGAGCCATCTTCTTCCAAAAATTGACCACGTTCTTCATATGTCTGGCCTCCCGTCTAGCCTGCAGAGTCATCTTGATGGCAGATACGTAGTTATCAGGGGCACGAGGGCCAACGACGAGACCGACAATCTTCGACCATATACTTGACGGCGAGTCCGCTGCGTCTTGGATAGCGTCCACGGCGGCGTCCTGAAAACCTTCGGGAGATGCGGAGGATGCGGCATGAGCATGGGCGAGGTCGATCAGTCCCGCGCTGGAAACGGCCTCGTAGAGCTGCTCGCACTGTTCGGCCTCCTGCTTTCGGAGCTGGACCTGCAGCGCAAGATCTGCACTTCTACGTTTTTGAGCGGCAACTTGAGAGCGTTTCTCCCCTAGGTCGGTTTTGGCTCCACGAATCGCTTCTTCGGCGATGCTTATATCAGTCTTGAGGGTTTCTATAGAGACTCTTAGACGAGAGTTCACTGAAGACAGCTCAGCCGTTCGCCGAGCAACAGCAACAGGGACCTGAGGCGCGACGTCCTTTCCAGTGGTCTGCATGCCTCCAAGGCAAGTAGGCGGAGATGACCGTGACGCTGGGTCAGGCAGACTTTCGGTTACATGGAGGCCTGTTAATGGAGTATCGCAGAAGACAATTGGAGAAAGAGTAGGTGCAGGAGGGAGTACAGAGTCAAGGATATTGCTATCAGGCCGACGAGTATAGCTCCAGGAAGACGAAGCCGGGATATCTGCTGCAACCACAGGCACAGTAATCGCAGAATCTGACCTGGTTCTACGATGTATCAAATGCGAAAATCTTCTCAAAAGGCCAAAACGCATCGTTTCGTTGAAGGCCCGGTAGCTGAGCTAGTGCTAAGTGGCCTGGCTCAGAGACTGACCTGACAACCAAATTATAACAAACAAGCGCCCGTTCAGCGTGTGGCACTAGACCAGTAAGTAACCCCTCTGAGAGATTTTGACAAAGTCCAACTGCCAGAGGCAGAATAAAAAGTAATTCTGCTGATATGGATGGATTTGAAGGATCGAACCCCCAAAAAGAAGTTCACGCCAAGTGCAAAAAATTTCCAATTTCCAAAGAAAAAATAATATTCTCGTCTACTTCCTTCCTGTTACCGCTTTCTCTTTCTCCTCGTTGCGCCCTTGTCCTTCTCTGCATTTCTCCTCATTCTTCTCCTCCATCGCTTCCTCCACCACCTCATATTCTGACGCGTAATCCAATTCCGCCTCATACATCAGTGAGTCTTGGGACATAATTACAAACCCGCCGTTGGTGTCGTCAATGTTCCTGCTATTGGCATCAACGGCGTCAAGGCCTTCCTGTGAAGCGAGATTCGGTAACGCCGCGTTGTTCATCTTCATGTTTGTACCCTTTGCTGCTTGCTCCGGATTGACAGGGACTTTGCGCGTGGATGATATTTTGCGTTGCTGTCTAGGCCTGCTCGATATATCTACGGAACCCGGCCGTTTCTCAATGGGACCCAGACTCAGTGCCGGCTTCTCCTCTTCCTTCTCCTCTTCCTTCTCTTTCTCTTCCTCGTCCTCTTCCTCTTCATACTCGGTGACATCTGTTTTGCGTGTCTTCGTCTCTTGATCTGTGCGATTCACTAATAAATGAATCTCCGGTGGAATTTGCAGTTTGTCAGCTTGCTGTGCTGCATCACGGAATTGCTTCCAGAGCCATTCTGATGTCTCCAATGCCTTCAAATTGGCCTCCCGTTCAGTTTTCGCTGCCTCAGCTTGAGCAGCAGTTCGAGGTGGGCGTATTAAATTATACCGTACCCGAAAGACAGATTCTAGTTCAAGAACGAGATCCTGAAGTACACCATCAGGGAGCATAGCTATTTGCATGAACTGAGATTGCAGAGAGATCTTTTTGTAGTGTCCACCCTGAACGATCCCTACAAAAGGATCAAACTCTGCATAGCCAAAAACATCCGTCAACTGCCTGGTCAAATTCAGTGGATCAAGACCATGGGGGGTAAAACGCAGTGTGACCCAGACTAGCACATGGAAGAACGACTCAAGATCATCAGCGAGGACATGTTCGATGGGTTGTTCTGACAACAAAATGGAAGCTGACATGAACTGCCATGTACCCTAAAACCATGCTGAGTCGTCAGAACATAAAATACAGTGACGAAAATCAACATACTACGCGCTTAGCTCGCCAAGGCCTTTGATCCTTCATCTCTTTGCAAAAATCCCAGTCAATCAACAGTCCTTTCCCCTCATTTGTGATGAGAATGTTTCCAACGCTGATGTCTTGATGAAGAATCCCAGCTTGCTCGTAGGCCATCTTGTGTGCTGAGGACAAGAAGAATTAGACGCTCAGAGGCTGTCAAAATACCAACGCGAAGAGACCGACCTTCAATGGCATCTGCCATGGCATTTATAACCTCCCAAACCGTTTTAAATGATGTTAAGTCTCGGCCGACTTCTCGGAAAACAAGTCGATAGTGCTGATGTGACTGCCAATGCACTCGCCGGCCTGCGTATTGATGAAACTTTTGCGCACAGGTTCTATGGTTCTCTCCTGGAACGTCGCCACAAGCCAAAACGGTAGGAATATTGCGGACTTTGGCTTTGTGGAGTTTCTTGTAGATTTCTCCCTCCTTTTTCACATGCAGTACATCGATTCTCCAAGTATCCTTCAAGAAAGCAGCCTCGCCGTTTTTATCTACGACACGGATACCACGAGTGCAGCGTCCGGTAGGAGATGCTGTGGCGCTGAAAGAAGGCTTGCCGCCAAAATAGTAACTCTTCTGCTTCGTTTTGTCGTCCGTGACTTCGAACTTGAGCACCATTTCGCTCGCTTCAAGCTTAAGCTTTTCGCGGGCTTTTTGAACAAGAGAAGCATCGCCTGGACCCGGTACGGTGACAGTCGTGTCAATACCACGACACTCAGGCGACGCATGGTTGTATCGCCAGAAGAAATCCGCGAGATAATTGCTTTTGGCATAGTCAAATGCCTGCGAAACAATCGCGCCACTTCTGTCCCATCGAATGAGTCTCGCACGGTCGCGTATAATGAGAACAGAGAACACGAAGGTGCGGAACTGGGTAGCGAGCTGGGCGGTGACATATGAAGTAATCTGGTTTCGAGTGTCGCGCGCCTTCTTGGATGCATGTTCAAAAGGTGCCCTCCAAAGCTCTTGACCCTCTCGATCAAGGAAACCGTCGTCATCAGAGGCTAGTTTAAATTCGATAACGATTTCTGCCTTGGAGATATCAGTGATTCGAGTAGGACTTAGAAGATCTTCCTTGGAATATGCAATGAGATCAGGTTTGATGAAGTCGGGTTCAAGGCCCTAGGTCACATCGGCGTAGTTGGATGTATTGACGAGGCTGAGTTCAGGACAAAAGTCTTTTAGGGCATCAATCTAAAGCATAGAAATCAGTATAATGTTATTCTGTAAAGCAAGACGACACTTACCATGGGCATATACATATTCACCTCTCTCAATCTTCTATCTTCGCCTTTCTGAGTAGGCGGTGTATACACCGCTTCGAATTTCTTCGCTGTCTCTGCATTCCAAGGAAGGTTAATTCCTTCAACCTTCGGCAAGAATGTGTCCAGGAATTGGGAAGGCGTCATGGATCCTGCATACCGGTCCCTCATATCCTTGCCAATTGCAGTCATCCTTGCATCTCTTGTATAATGAGTAGAAGTGGACAACATGTTTGGCCTACCATGGATGGCTGGCATGGATGGCTGGCATGGATGTCACTGCGGCATCCGGTCGAGACCGCTTTCGCTGTGGACTTACTGCAGCATCTGGTTGAGGGAGATTTCGCAGCGGATTTCCTGGTGGTGGCGCCACTGTCGCGTTCGCCATGGTTGTGCAAAGATCACGTGAGAATGTGAACTGCTCAGTGCTGAATTTCTAAGTAGTACATTTCATTTCGGAAAGTCGCAAGAACAACCTAAACAAAGATACATAAGTAGCACCAGGAAGGACGAAGACACTTGCATCACGGCTAAAGCAAGAGCACGGAGCGGGCAAAGCAATCCGTCGATAGAAGGAGAATGGAGTGGGTAAAAATATGTAGTGAAATATTGAAGAGATTCGTGGACCTTGAATTAGTTGCGTGTTTCTGACTCGGAAATACTCCAATATACTTACTGTTCTATTCTCAAGGTATTCCTGGACGAATTTAACTCAGGGACTACACAATGTGACACCTGTCAGCTCTTCAATGGGACCGCGCCGGTTAACATTCATTTATTCCTTTCTTCCTTCCTCGTTCCTCGGGAGTTGGAACAAGTGACCTTGCCTGAACGCCATTCAAGGATGCTGACCGCAACTTGGCATATTCAATGTCACGTTTCAACCTATTTATTCATGGAAATTAGAAGGTGTTATAAAAACTCGATGGGAGAGAAGAGCTTCATACAGCTGCAGGCGATTGGTAGCCATATGCTGAGGTATTGTTCATCCGATGAATTATATCCTGTGTTATCCAAGAGTTCGTTAAAAGGTTGAACGTTGAACCCTCGCTCTTCAAAAGCGGATCTTTCTAGCGAAGTGCGTCTGCAAATGACTCGCATTGTAACTGTTGCTATCGTATCCATCTCCCTAGCTTGGACAAGACAATGCGCTGCATCAGTTGTCACAGATTTCGCTGATTTGACTACCCATGAATTTGACTTCGTTGTGGTTGGAGGTACTTCCTGTCTCCGTATATTGTGTTTCTTGACGCTTACAAATTGATCTGCAGGTGGGACAGCTGGCAATGTCATTGCCAATCGCTTGTCCGAGAATCCAAACCACTCCGTTCTGGTGATAGAAGCAGGGGGCTCGTGAGTTGAACGAGACAGCCATGGTTCATCTCCATGTTTTTTTCCTGACTGTACTTCAGGAATGAAGGTGTTATACTCTCTGAGGTCCCAGCTTTCTGTGGTAACACCCCTGGAAGTTCATTAGATTGGAACTACACAGCCCAGATAGGTCAAAACAACAGAACTGCTCTTCTCACCAGAGGATTCATCCTCGGAGGAAGCAGCTCAGTGAGTGAGTAAATGCTTCTGTACATTTTTGCGAGAACTCAGGGTGTTGATGACTGACGATAACAGATTGTATGTATTACACCCGCGGAAGCTCAGAGGACTGGGATCGCTACGCTAGAGTTACTGGTGACTCTGGATGGTCCTGGACCAATGTACAGCAATATATTCGAAAGGTCAGTACTATGCCTTAGCTGTCTCGATACAAGGAATTCATCACATATTGTTGTAGAACGAGCGCTTCACGCAACCTGTAGATCACCATAACATTTCTGGTCAATTCAACCCAGCTGTTCACGGGTTTGATGGTATCAACTCTGTCACCCTTTCTGGCTTCCCGCACACGCTAGATAGCCTTGTAATACAATCTAGCCAACTTATTGAAGGGACAGAATACCCGTTCAATCTCGACATGAACTCAGGCGATCAGCTGGGTATCGGTGAGCATAAAAATTCCCGGTTCTCCTCGCTACATTGCTAATCTAAGCGCGGGAATTTACATAGGTTGGGGACAATCCACCGTGTTGAATGGTGCGAGAAGCAGCTCCGCGACGTCCTATCTTTCCTCTCAATTCATCGGGAGGCCAAATCTTCATGTTCTTCTACACGCTCAAGTCACGAAAATTTTACCGACTGAACAAGGGATCTTGTCATTCCATGATATCCAACTGACGCAAGATGCAGGTCGTAAGCTTCATGAATAGTTGTGACTTGTCACTCAAAGCTGAAGTCTTGTGTCAGTGACATTTCACACTGTAACCGCATCCAAGGAGATCATTATGTCGGCTGGGACCATCGGGACACCGCAAATTCTCATGAATTCTGGTATTGGTAACACCAGCGCCCTTGCAGCTCTAGGAATCCCGCCAATCCATGACCTTCCATCCGTTGGCCAGAATCTATCTGAACAGCCTGCTACAGGGAACCCCTGGATCATAAACTCCACCGACTCTAGTGATGTCGCGGCACGTAATGCCACCCTCGCCGCCGAACAGTTACAGCAGTGGATGGACGCTCGTGCCGGACCTCTGGTTGATGCACCGATTGGAGCCATCGGATGGTTTCGTGTTCCTGATAATGCTTCTATCTTTGACGACTTTGAGGACCCTGCGGCCGGACCAAACACCGCGCATTTCGAATTTCTCTTCATTGTGAGTTTTGTTGTGGGTCTTGTACATATAACCTTTCAGCGAACGCTATTTCTCTGCTTTAGAGTGGAAGTATTGGGCCTCCCGCGAATGCAGTCGACAATTTCATTACCGCAGGGACAACCCTGGTTTCTCCGGCATCTCGTAAGCCACTCAGAGTTGTGCTATCTTATTTGTATTGGCTAAAGCTACCCACTAGGTGGTTCGATTACTCTGAATTCTTCTAACCCACTTGACCACCCGGTCATAGATCTCAACTTCTTTTCTTCCGGATTCGACTTGTTC
>RCHF01001724.1:0-11124 GCA_003987895.1 Neonothopanus nambi | reverse complement strand
CCGAGCTGGTTATAATAACGTGAGAATCTTTGAAGGACACGAATGGAAGACAGCTTTTCGAACTCGATATGGCGCCTTCGAATATCTAGTGATGCCCTTTGGACTCACAAATGCACCGTCTGCGTTCCAATTATTCATGAACGAAATATTTCATGATATGGTGGACATATGTGTGGTCATCTATCTCGATGATATCCTCGTGTATTCAGAAAATGAGGCTGAACACGTGGAACATGTCAGAAAAGTTCTGCAACAACTTCGGGAATACAATCTGCATGCAAAGCCTGAGAAATCAGAGTTTCACCAGCGCAGCGTGGAGTACCTTGGTGTCATTATTTCACCCGATGGGATCGCAATGGACCTGTACAAAGTCCAGGTGATCAAGGATTGGCCTGATCTCGAGAACGTGAAGCAACTACAGTCGTTTTTGGGTTTCGCAAACTTTTACCGTCGATTCATCGATAATTTCTCTGGAATCACGAAGCCATTGACCAGATTGCTGAGGAAAGGGGCTAAATTCAACTTCGATGCTGAATGCAAGGCTGCTTTCCAAATTTTGAAGGACGCCTTCATGGAAGCACCTGTTTTACGGCATTTCAATCCCAATCTTCCAATCATCGTCGAGTCTGATGCATCAGATGTGGCTATTGCTTCCATTTTGAGTCAAATAGATCCCAAAACGAAGGATATTCATCCCGTGGCCTTCTACGCGAGATCGATGATACCAGCAGAACTCAACTATGATATATATGACAAGGAAATGCTGGCTATTGTCGAAAGCTTCAAACAGTGGAGAGCATACTTGGAAGGTGCAAGGTATACAGTACAGGTGTATACCGATCACAATAATCTCCAGCACTTCACGACGACCAAGAAACTTAGCCGTCGACAGGCACGATGGTCTGAATTTCTCTCAGGGTTCGATTTTGTGATCAATTACCGACCAGGTATTTTGGGATCGAAGCCCAACGCCCTCACTCGGAGACCGGACATCTATCCTAAAAAGGGGGGGGTAAAGGACCACGATCACAATAACATGGTCCTCATTCGACCCGAACAGCTACTGGCCAACTTTTTGCTCAACGAAGACCTCCAACTTGCTCGAATACGTAGCGCCGAGAAGGACAAGTACTGGTTAGCTGCGATAAAGAAGGCAAAAGGGAAGAATAAGGAGGGATTCACCATCGAAGATGAATTACTTTGGCGTCAAAACAAGGTCTACGTCCCTGATACTGGGAATTTATGGATGGAAGTAATGAAATCGCACCACAATCATAAGCTTCACGGACATCCTGGCATCAGAAAGACGGTACAGCTCATATCACAAACGTACTTCTGGCCCGGACTGTATAAAGATGTCCTCCATTACGTACGCACCTGTTCAGAGTGTATACGAGCGAAGGATGTTCGACGGAAGCCTTTTGGGCTCCTAAAGCCTCTACCAGTATCGGAGAGGCCATGGTACTCGATTTCAGTGGATCATATTGTCAATTTACCTCCATCGATCCCAAATAAAGGGCAGGAAACGCCTTACGATGCCATTATGGTCGTAGTTTGTCGATTCTCGAAGCAGGCTATCTTCATTCCTTGCTTTACCACAGATACCGCCGATGATTTAGCGCAACTTTTCATCACACACGTTTTCTCTAAACATGGACTACCTTCTGATATAGTTTCAGATCGTGGAACGTTGTTCGTATCATCATTCTGGCAGTCAATCTGTCAATCATTGGATATTCGATCCAGTTTATCAACTGCTTACCATCCGCAAACCGATGGTCAAACCGAACGTACGAACCAGACATTGGAGCAATATCTTAGGATCTATCTGAATTACGATCAGGATAACTGGTCCACAATGCTTCCAATCGCTGAATTTGTTTACAACAATACACCTCATACCACTACTGGTCAAACACCATTCTTTGTCAACAAAGGCTATCACCCAAAGTTAACTGTCAGTCTTTCGAATTTGAGGGATGCCGATGCCAATAGAAAGATCAAAAGTCTTCACGATCTTCATGAATTCTTGAAAAAGGAGATCGAAAAGGCAAATAAGACTGCTGAATGTAACGCAAATCGGCATCGACTACCTGTAGACGACGAGCAGTTCCAACCTGGGCGCAAAGTTTGGCTCAGTACCACGAATTTGACCACTACACGACCTTCTAAGAAGCTGGACCAAAGATGGATTGGTCCTTACACCATTAAAGACGCTGTGGGATCGCATGCATTCCGTCTCGATCTCCCATATGAACTAAGGAAGATTCATGATGTATTCCATGTCAATCTACTCCGACCCCATGAGAATGACCCGTACCCGGATCATGGTGAACCTCCGCCACCCCCAATTGAGATCGCAGGTGGTGAGGAACATCAAGTCGAGTATATTATCAACTCTCGACACCATCGGACCAATAAACATCTTGAATACTATGTGCATTGGACGGGTTACAGTGACGAACACAATTCATGGGTCTTTTGGTACGATATGGTGGGATCGATCGACCTTCTACGAGACTGGCATGCAGCGCACCCAAAAAGAGCGCAACCTACGCCTGAGCAATGGGCTCAAATGGAGGAGGAGTCACAAGAGAGGGACGACAATCCCAATCTTGATGACTAATTCTCTTAATTCACACATTTTTTAGGGCTGTACGATATATCTATTCAAGAAAATGGCAGAAATCATAGAGAAAATCAAGAAAAGTACAAAAGAAAAAAAAAAAATTTTGGGGTCTATCTACACTATCCTACTGCTCGGCGTACATATCATCATACTCAGACCCCTCCGGATCAATTCGACCACGCTTCACACTGCCCCTATCCTCTTGATCATCGCGTTTGCGCTTGCTCGATGCCTCGGAAGTAGCATCCGTCGAATTGGTAAGGTCAATTACGCTACTACGATCATCAACGACTTGGAAACTCCCAGAACCACGAGGGAAGAATGGATCGGTAGAGGATGATGACGATGTTGGGGTCAAAGTGCATTGAACACCCACAGAGGATAGCGACGGATTGGCCTGCACCGTAACCGAGACGCCAGCAGGACGATCCAGCGTTTGAGTCTGAGCATCCACACGATGATGGAATCGAACGATCTCATTGCCAGGAACCTCATTGGACCAAGTGTTTTGGACGAACTGTTTGAGCGGGATCTGACGAATAGCAGAAGGATGGACGTGACCGGTGCTACGGGAAGCAAAGAATCCAGAAACATCACCCAAATTAGGGAGGTTCTGAGCGTCGTAAGGATAGCGCGCTTCGCTGAAAATGGACAAGTACTCCTTGTTAAGCAAGAAGACAGAAGTCGCTGTGTCGAGCCGATCCAAACACTCCCAAAGAATATAGAATCCAGTGTTAACGCTCTGAGTGTAGCTTCTGACCAAGGAAAGGAGATCTTCGGTTGGAGCGTCGCCAAGTTCGGAAGCTGCAGCAGCAACCTCACCCATGATCCTAAACAACTGCCAACGAACTTCACCGATGCACTCCAATGGATTCCCACTGTGCAAATGGTTAATCACCCATGACAATCTGGCAATTGTCTTGTTCTTCATCTTGACGAGCTTACCAATTTGAGTACGACTGGCAGCAAGAGCGGACAACTCGGTCCGAAGTGCATCCCGCTCAGATCAAACAGCAGTAATACGCTCTAGCTGGGCGTGATGATTGTCGTAAGCAGTGGAAAGGGCTCGCTCCAAGTTCCCAAGCTTCTGCACATTATCCTTATGCATAGCTTCCATCTGAGATAGACGTCGATCCCGTTTAGCAAGCTCACTACGAAGGGACCGAACCTCCTCACAAAGTCGGGCAGATTCCTCGCAAGAACGGGACAGGGCAGAGCGAAGAGATGAGCTCGCGTCCTCAACACTCGGATAACGAAGGCGAAGGGAGTCCTTGATAGAAGATGAAGAGGGAAGGAGGTCGGCCACAGGGAGCTGATGGGATCGAATGGCATCTATGATGCTAGCATGACACTCAGAGACCTCCAGCTCTTTCTTAAGGCGATGGTTTTCGATTTCGAGCTTAGCAGCGCGATCTCGTTCTTGACAAAGGGCCATCTCGAGGGCCTGGATTTGACGCTCGTCAGGAAGGTCGTTCCAGGTAGAAGGATCAACCAAATGTAGATCTCTGGTGTCCATTTCAGGTGATTGAGGAGTAGTGGGTTTCTGCAGTCATTGGAAAACAGCGTTGACTTTCTCTGATCCATCGAGACTGTTTATAAACCACAAGACCTAGGAACACATCAGTGAACCGAACCGACATTGAACCAACCTGCAAAAAATTACCTCATTCGATACCGAGTGCTCACTACCCAAATGCTCCCAACCACCAGTGAACGAGGCCTTCCCTTGCGGTATCAATCTGTCCATGGAAGCAATTCCCATCTGAGCTTCGGAGAACAATTGATCCAATTTCTCGAATCGATCTAGCTCATGTTCAACACCTTCATCTATTTCCATTTGGTGAAGAAAAAGGCATGTATCAATGAACAAAGTAGGCTTCTGATCGTCGTCTTCCATTTGGACATCATTGTTGTCAATACCAGGGATGTCAACGGAATTATCGTGTTGCCCCGATGCCATAGAAGGTCCAGGAACTTGATCATTGGTTTCAGGATGAGGGATAGGGAGATCTCCAATTGCTTCTTCATTCGGATCAGTGGCGTCGAAGCCATTAACGACTCATTCTTCAATCATGGGATCGCCGGAAGTAGAAATGTTGGGATCATCAACAAATGGAGCTGGTAGTTCGGCCTCAGACTCGTTGTCACCCACAACTTTCGGTGAACTGATAGAATGGGAGTAGCTCGTACCAGCATCCGTCTGGATCGTAGCAATGGTAGGAACGAGTGAACTCCAGAGCCCTCCTCCACTTTGATCCTTTGCCTTCTGCCTCATTCTTGGCGGACTGGAAGTCGTACTCATAGGCGAGACAATCGGGGGAGTTACAGGACGCTCAGCATTATTGCTCAATGCAATTGTCTCCTCATCATCCATCAAAGTGGAAGTCTGTGCATCGGTATGCTCATTTAGCGCACTATTAGAAGGCGGAACTGGCATCCTCGATTGACTTTGCATTTGTTCGAATAAGCGTGCAACCGTTTCGGCGGAAACACTGGCTGAATGCAGATCTGCTGACGATGAAGGACCAGAAGGACGTATTGAAGCCAGCCTCTGCCCAGATGATAAGCCATAAACAGTAGAAAATCGCGATAGATCGAGAGCAGAATTAGGAACGGCGGGAGCTGGTACATCTGATGTCAACAAGGAAGGAACTCCCCGTCCCTTATCCTTCGCAACGACCGTGGGCCTCTTTTGAACCGGAGCCTTCGCAGGTAACACGCTCGAGGATGCCAATGGCGGAGCTTCTTTGCGTTTACCCTTGTCAGGGGCATTGAGTTTCCTTGGGGTCGGAGCTTTCACAGGCAAGACGCTCGATGATGCCAGTGGAACAGGAGACGACACTTGCATTACTTTAGTCCTTGACGAATCAAAAGGCACTACTTGTGCTAATGTTCCGCAGCAGGTTGGATTGAGATCAAAGGTCGCACCTGGAGTAGTCATGGACATAGTAAGACGGTATAGACCGTCGTACCGTGCACCAATGATGGCGTCCCTAAAAGGGTTAAACTTTGTCTTACCGCAAATCAACGGCCGATTAGCCTACGGAATGAGTTAGATGGCCGCCAAATATCGTTAAATGGTCGTCACTCACCTCAAAGGTTTCACGAAGAGAGTCAGCACCACTTCCGCTAAAATGCATTGCTTTCAAAAAGCATATCACGTCAGTATGGGTACAGCGGCTCCTCGCAGCATCGCAGGTCAAGCAGCACCCCTTTGGACTAGACATCCACAAGCACTCCTTGTTCCTATCACTGCACTTCTCACAGGGAGGCTATTATGGGATCTGAGCACAAAACAAATGGAATTGGTAGCAACGGACACGTACAAATAATGTGCCAACTCTGTTTGTCCAGTCTTGAGTAATTTGGAGGCTCTGATCTGAGTGAAATGCCTCTCTCAAGGCAGCGAGACGCCCTTCGACACCCGGTTTCTTGCAAACAGGTGGAACAATGATATTCCTGTCAAGAGCTTCGGATGCGGACCACAATTGCTCAGGGCGTTCATCCAGCACCTCATGCATATTTCTCCGAGGCTTTCGTTGCCCAGTCTTACGAGGAGAGGATACGAGATCGACGTTTGGGATCGTTGACGACAAGGCTATCGATGGAGCGCCTGAGACCAAGATAGGAGCAAAAGAAGGTGGCTGAATGGTACGAGCAGGCCTGCCATTATCCCTAAAAGACTCCTCGTCGTCAGAGGACCGGACTACAAGTGAAGAACGATGTCCCTTGCTGCGCTTCGATGACGCCGAGGCAGCCTTTGATTCCACCTTTTTCGACGCTGTGGCAGCTTTCAGTTCTTTAACTCTAGAGGCCTTTAATTCCTTGGCCCATCGTTCCCTAGTACCCTTCGTATCCCAACTCATACGTGCACCAGGGCGATGTGGCAATGATCGCAGATCGAAACCTGGGTGATCCATCGAGAGAGGTTGTTCCGATTCCGCAGCATCGTCTGACAGATTATGACTAGTAATATCGCCCTTGACCATACCAGATTGGAGATCTAAATCAATACGACTGTTAATGCTGCTGAAATGCACATATAGATCCCAACTTACCAGTAGTGGGGTCCTCGAATGGAGTAATCTCAATTGCCAATGACTCCCGATCGTCTCCATCCATGAGTGTATGGCCATCCCAGTTAATATGGCTAGATCATCCGGGATGGAGATCATACAAGTCGCACTCAACAATAGAATAGCTGGGAACAGATTGGCCTAGAGCAGCCCTAATCACATTCGGCCAATCAGCACTCGGAGATCTGGGCGATACCAACGGACGTTCGCGGATAGTCGATAAAAGGGGATCGTTAGGGTGAAGAGAGCGCCATTGCTCAAAAGAGCCATCTAGAACGCGTTTGAGGAAGAATTCGTTACGGTCAGGGAGGGAAAACTGCTCTGAGGATGCAGCCTTGAATTGCAGATGGATGCAGTGTGTTTTGATGGCGTCGGTGATGAACGATAATTGCTTCTCGAACTCCACTTCAAGCTGCTGGGAAGTACGTTCAAATTTGCCAGCATGGTCAAGCAAATCGGACTGGAATTGAATAGCGTCAGATTGGGAGGCCTCAGCAAGTTGATCCTTCTCCTTTTGATGACGTTGTTGGGCTCGAGACATAGTAGGAAAGCGTAGGAAGAGGTACAACTGAGCTAGGATTGACTGGTGGATGATGAATGATAGAGGGAGGAGAACGAAAAAAGTTCTAAGTCCAACATTTGTTGTTGTTGATCCCTGTGGGTCCGTCCGAGTCATACAGGCATGGCATCATTGGTGCCTTGGAAACACCGATCAAAATGACGTGATCTCCGTGGCTTACAGCTAAATTAACGGGTTCTCGGTGCAAATCATCTAGTTGCCGGTGGTTCGAAGCCTTCGGGGGCTCAGGCTTGAAGGAGGGGGTAATGTTACGACTCGTACCAAATCAGGGGCCATTAATTTCTTTCAGCCTACCATATCCAGTCAGATACTAGTCAATCTACCTCTTTTTGGACATATAGAGCCCATTTCTAGGTCCCACAATCCGTTCCGACATTCCGCTTCCAATCCTATGGCACTAGTAACTATTTCCAATACTCAACACCTGTCGACCACGAGTACGAAAGACCATGTGCATGTACCAGTAGTTAGGACCACTGTTACCATGATTAGATCCCATTACCATATATATTTTCATTTACATTGTAGTATATAAATCATAGACATTCATGTACAATACTTATCTGTGAAATAAACGTTTCTTCTCACTGTTACTATCTCGTTTCTAGTTTCTATCTCTTTTCAATCTCATTTCTCTACTCTCGCTCTACTTCTCTCAACATCAATCCCATATCTGCTAACGTCCACATCCCCGATCCCAAGTATCGAGCCCGTGTACATTAGATCTTGTAGGAAGCCTGTGATCTCAGGTCTACGTTCGTCAAAGTACTGCCTAGCGGTCTTTCTCGACGTTAAAACGGTATCTATTATTACATTCCGTGCTACTGACAGTTTCTATCTAGGTTTACAACTAGTACGAGATTGTCGAGGCCTAACATTTCAGTTTTCTGAATCCTTAAAAGTTCTTGATAAAATTTGAAGTCCCTTTTGTGGCACATCTGACTTGATAAAAATCTGAATCTGCTGAACTGTGATCTGCTGTCTGCTGTGATTTTGTGAGATTGATTTTCTGTACTGTGTTCTGTCTGATTATCTGTCCATCTGGTCGTTGTGTTCACCATCTGGTGCTTCCAACTCTATTGAGAAATTCTGATTCTGAATCCTGAAGCCTGTAAAGCTTATCTGTGAATTGTCTGACGTGTATTTTGCCTGACTGTGCATAAAACATCGTCCAGATTGAGACTATCCAACTAAAATAATAAATACAAGTTCAATTACTGAGCTAATTGTGTGGAACCTTTGACAACACCAGCCGCTGCTCGTGCATTAAATTGATTGTGTGTGTGTGTGGTGTGTTTTGGTCTTAGGATTGTTACATATCCCCACCGTACCAACCGCATTATCTGGAGCCCACCGCGAGGGGTGGCTTTAGTTTTGTTTTTGAACCTTGAAATTTGTGATTTTGTGTCTGGATATTCATCTGGATATTTAAAAAGCGTGTTATAGATTTTCTATTTCACCATCTGCAAGGGTTTCTTATAGAGAACTTGCATTTTAAAATTCTTAGTACCAAAAAGAGCTTGTCTATTCAAGATTAGCGGCTCAAGTAATCGTGCTAAGCCCCGACAAAGTAAAAACTCTTTGAGAGCAGAGACAGAAGCTATCTCCTTGACTCCACCTAAAAGAAGGAGAAATAAAAAGACAGGAAAAGAAAGGGAAGCGGCACCATCTGGTTCACTTTCCCCACTCACTCCTATCAACTCTTTAACTCCTTCACCTGAAGAACCTTCTGAACAAGAAAGATTCGCTAGAATCACTCAACAAAAGTGTCAGTTCATAAACAGTCCTTTGATCTTTGAAAGAACGCACAGAAAAATCCCCGTGATCTTAACACCTGGAGCTAAACAAGTGTTTAAAGAAGCTAAAAAGAAAATGCCTACTGCATCATCTGCTAATATGAATCAAGCTACTGGAGCATCTGGAAGTAATAACCAGCCGGCTAGTGGGAACCAATCTGGAAGTGGAAACCAGGGTGCTGCCCCTCAAAGGCAAGCCCCATCTGGTGGGCCAGCTCAGGGAGCTGCTCCATCTGGTGCTGCAACCAGATCCCAAAATACTCCTACGTCCCGAATAATGGTTAATATGATACCTGGTGTCAATATTACTCCAGAAGCGGCATTGGAATTACAAAATGAGAAATTACCAAAAGTCTCTAAGGAAGCACCTACCTTTGATAAGAGAAAACCTGCTAATTTGGTAGCTTGGTTGGCTGAGATGGAAGAAATTTTCCTGTCTACAGGAACTAAAACTGACTCAGCTAAAATCATTCTGGCCCTCAGATACATGGAATATTCCACTAAGGAAGAATTCAGACGTCTCAAGGAGGCCAAAGCTCTAGATTGGGGGGGATTCAAGGAGGCTTTACTCAGAAACTTTCCAGATTGTGCAGATTATGGTCAAGGATCTAGACAGAAATTATATGCAATCTGTGAACAATATAGACTCATAGCTCTGGGAGCTTTACAGAAATTCTTAGGATTTAAAAGAGAATTTGAGATTGAGTATGAGAAATTATCTGGGGGAAAAACTCCTGTAGTTTCTAACTCTGAAGCTGTTGCCTGTTTCATGAGAGCACTGGAGGAGCGCTTTAAGAAAAAGTTGATGGAGAGATTGGATAATAAGGCTTTGTCCCAAGCAGTAAATAATCCTGGACAACCTCCTAGAAGGAAGGATGATCCATATTTATTGTCTGAGGTAATAGATGAAGCAGAAAAGCTTTGTGCCTTGAAGCAAGGAGAAGGATTTAATTTTAATCTGTTCCTGAATGCTCCTACAATTTCTGCAGAGACTTATGAAAGAGCTATGCCGACTCCGGAGCAAGCTGGTACGAGGAAGTTGTATGAACCATCCCCTCAGCCAGTGACAGTGAAAGAAGAACCTGACCAATGGGCAATGAGACTGTCATCTACTGTGGATAATCACTCCATTAAATTTGAACAATTAAGAAAGGCTCAGGAAACGAACCTGACAATGATTAATAAATTGTCCGAAACAATTGCTGGTATGGTGCGTATGACTATACCATCATCTGGTAGTGTTATGACACAGAGCAGTCCATCTGGAGGTTCAGGAAGCGGCAATAAACAGCAGATGAGGACTCAAGACCATTCTCATGGTATTTGTTATATGTGTGACGAACCGGGACATAAATCTATGGAGTGTGCCCACCAGCAGCGATTTATTCGACTTGGCTGGTTAATTCGGAATGCTACAGATACCCAATGGATCCTAAAAGGAGCCTATATTCCAAAATTAGATCCACTTAACCCCAAATCCAAGAAAGATAGGATTGAGGAGGTTGCAAGAAAATATGGTTGGGATAAAGAAAACCAACCTGCTGAGCAGCACCTATATGCGCTAGAGGAAGAGGATGTAGTGGGAGCCTCTCACTTCCCATCTGGAAATAATACTCTAGATACTATAGACAATCTGGTGAATCAATTTAGCCAGGTATGTGCTCATTGGCAAAGGCAGTCTAATTCAGGGCAAGTGGAAAATACACAAATCTTGAAAAGGGATGCCTTGGATTCGAAAAACTAAGGTTTCCGATGAAGGGGTCCGGCGTGGAGTTATCATATGCGCAGGCGCAACCTCCCACGGCAAGTCGGACACCAGAGGATCCTAAACTTGTTAGAAAGAAATGGTTAGAGGTAGTAATGCCTACACTTTCCGCTTCAGAAAAAGAAAAATATGTACCTCCACCTAAGAGGAAAGAGCAAGTGAGGTTTGATTTACCTGCATCTGCAGATTTGGAAGAAGAAATTCCACCATCTGGTCCTCGAGAAAATGCATTAAAGCCGGTTCATAGACCCTTTGACCATGTAAAAGCTATTGACAGG
>RCHF01001723.1:0-10578 GCA_003987895.1 Neonothopanus nambi | reverse complement strand
CTATCCTGAACAATGGTTACAAGATTTGCATCTCTTATCTGTGGAAGGAGAATAGGAAACTTACCGGTGTATTCGCATGGGGTGATGTACATTGCACCCAAAGCTCGAAGACGAGCACTCGCTAGTATGGCCACCGGCGGGTCTCGGACTGCGATAGTGACTGGAGCTGGTCAGGGAATGTATGTGCAGCCCGGAACTCACTCACCGTTGAATTTATATTCAGCCCCCCTTTTCTTAGCGGTCGAGCCATTGCTTTACGCTTGGCTGAAGATGGATTCAATGTTTGTGTCAATGATCTGGAGTCTAACGCACTTTCTGTAAAATCTGTACGTTTTTGTTCTTGCGTCGCTTCGAGTAGTCAGCGCTCATCTTTGTAATATTACGTTCTTTCGACAGGTGGTAGATGAAATCAGATCTAAGGGCAGAGAATCTATTGCAGCCTATGCTAATGTTTCCGAAATGCCTCAAGTTCAGGCAATGGTACAAACCTCCGTGGAGACCCTTGGCCCGCTAAATCTCATGGTCGCCAATGCAGGTAAGTGGTCGATCACTCATATTACTTACGTTCATTCAAGTGTTAAGCTGGAAGGGATCACCAAGGTTCAATGGCTCTTGGACTCGACTGAAGCCGATTGGCGGAGGATCTTCGAAGTAAACGTTTATGGTCTCGTGAATTGCAATATCGCCGCCGCGAAACAGTTCATCAAGCAAGGAAGCGGTGGTAAGATCTTGAATGCTGCAAGGTGTGTACATGTAATGTTATTCACGATTCACTACATTTACTCTATCGTGTTTCTGTGCAGTGGAACATCTTTCAAACCTCTCCCCTTACTATCACCTTACAGCGCGACCAAAGCAGCCGTACGAAGCCTCACCCAGTCATTTGCTATGGAGCTGGCTCGGCATAGAATCACTGTCAACGCTTACGCGCCTGGAGTGGTCAACTCTGCAATGTGGGAGCAGATAGACGAGGAAATGGGTAAGATTAACGGACTGCCGAAGGGGGAGAATTTCAAGAAGACGGAGCAGTTTATTACGCTTGGGCGTACTAGCGTTCCGGAAGATGTGTCCAAGGCTGTATCTTTCCTTGCTAGCGCAGACTCTGACTACGTTACTGGGCAGACTTTAGTCGTTGATGGAGGTATTGTGTTCAGCTGAAGTGTCACCTGGACATAGCCTGGAGTGTCCTGGAATACAATGGAATTTCAAATGTTTTTGCAGAGATTGCGCGTGAACAGACCGTATAGGACCGTATAGGGCCGTATCAGACCGTATAAGACCTATCTTTGTCGGACTGCAAAGATCGGCACAGACCGGAACTTCAGACAAGATTACTCCTAGGCCTCATGAAAGCGCTGCGCAAGTCCTGTTACAAAAGTAGACAATATGATATAGTAAGTCTAAAGCGCGCTCCTCACAATCGTCCTAGATGCGAGAATACTGTGCGTAACTCTAGGAGAGAAGGGATTGGTGTGAGAATGCAGACATGCAGACTATTCGCCTCAAAGAACCGGTTATATCACTACTATGATCCATACTTACCGACAAGCTAGAAAGGCGGGAAATTTCGAATAGGGTCAAGTGCTTTGTTCTGAACCGACAGTTTACCCAAGAGGACGAGACATCTAGGCCCGGAAGACCCGAAACGAAATGCTTATATATAAAGGACTATAAGTCGTTCAATCTTACCCATATTCTATTCTACTTTCCAAACACTCCTCCAATGGCTGCTCGCACCGCATCCATGAACCTTCTCAGAACATCCTTCAAGCCACAAGTGGTCACAAGGGGTGCTGCTTCACTTAGGAGGTATGCGAGCACATCAACTTCTGAGACTACATCATCTCCTAGAAGTGTGATCGTTACTGGAGCTGGTCAGGGGATGTAAGTGTCGTCTTCGTTCGGCCCTGCATCTTCACCCATTCATACTAATCGTTGCGGTCGTCATTTTGTTCTGTTTCTGATTTTGTTTCCGCAGAGGGAAAGCGATAGCATTACGCCTTGCACGAGATGGATTTGATGTCTGTGTGAACGATCTCAAGCAAAATTCTACCCTCGTCGAAAGCGTAAGCCCCTACTTCTTTCTCACAGGACATATATATTCCTATTCCAGATCCTGACGACAAGTATCACAGGTAGTGAGCGAGATCAACCAGCTAGGGCGTAAATCAATAGCGGCGTACGCCGACGTATCGAAACTATCAGAGGTCGAAGAGATGGTTCAAAAGTCCGTCGACAACCTCGGTCCTCTATCCGTTCTAGTCGCGAATGCTGGTATCGCGCACGTCCAAAAGGTCACAGATTCGACAGAGGCAGATATGCAGCGTATGTTCTCGATTAATGTAAACGGTGTGGTATATTGTGATCAGACTGCTGCGAGGCAGTTTAAGAAGCAGGGGACGGGAGGGAAGATTATTAATGCTGCGAGGTGTGTGATCTTATTCGCTATTCATTTCGTGCCGTTTTCGAGTCTTGTGTTACGCCCCCGACTAACGTGGAAATCTTTTGTTGGTGCCTCGGTATCTGAAAACCCAATACAGCATCGTATCGTTCAGACCCTTCCACCTCCTCCCAATCTACAGCGCCAGTAAAGCTGCCGTACGAAGTCTCACCCAGACCTTCGCAATGGAACTAGCAAAGGACAAAATCACCGTTAACGCGTACGCTCCCGGTGTCGTCGACTCTTCAATGTGGGACCTCATTGACGCACAAATGGGCGAAATTAATGGGTTGCCGAAGGGTGAGAACTTTAAGGCTACAGTGAACACTATTTCTCTGGGTAGGACTAGTGTCCCGGAGGACGTGGCACAGATGGTTTCGTATCTTGCTGGACCGGATTCGGATTATGTGACAGGGCAAACTATGATTGTTGATGGTGGTATTGTATTTAGTTAGGTGATTCAGGGGGTGGTTTTGAGCGCGTTTTCATGTCGTGATTTTAAGAGGACTGGAGGACGGTGGGATATAGTGATGGATGGATCGTGGAGAAGCCTTGTGATTTTGGTAGTTCATAAATGAATCGTGAATAATGATGCCATGCGTGAAAAAATCCGAGTGCGAATGAGTGAAACCATGAAACTAAAAATACAAGTTCGCGGGGGTATGCGGAGAATCATTATAGCAGTGCAGATGCAAGGTATAATAAGAGGGCCGGTGCGAGCATGCATAATGATATGGAATTCCGAGATTCCATTATAGTGACACTCGAACCTGAATTTGAAGCGGTAGATGTGTTGGAACCGGAGCTTATGGCGCCATGGGTGATTGCAGAAGCTGAGATGGGTTGAGCGCAAGAACCGAGTTGTAGCAACAGAAAAACGCACAAATTGAATCAAGAAGAGTATCATTCAGGTCCCCGGCAGCTTCCCACATAGCGAAGCCTCTTAAACCTTGGCTTTTGATGAAATTTCCCTGAGGAAGGTGTAGAATCAGCCATGTGCGACGTCTTGAACGTTGTTGACAACTCACTTTGACAGCAAAAGACTGAGCATCGTCATACGAGATCATAGTTTGGTTTTGAGTATTGTATACGTAGGGCTATAGCAATTTTTCTCAGCCGACACAAAAATATTTTGGGTTGGGAGGGAAAGAAACTTACAGTCTGACTGCAATTATCGTATCTGAACTCAATTCCATTCTGTACGGTCCCGTTCTTGGAGATATAGCCCCCATCAACCAAACCCCAATATGAATACACTCCAGACGGACCCTCGAAATTACCACAAATGTCTAAGCCACCCGGCGAGTCCCAGGCATCCCCAACGTGCTCGGCACTAGCGTTAAATCTGGGATACGAGGCAAGCGTCGTACTCGACCCCTCGACGAACGCCTCACTTTGGGGAACGACGAAGGAATGCCCATATGCAGCGACACCGAGGACGATTTGATTCGCTGGCATTCCTGCGTCCATCCATGCATTCACAGCGGAGACGGCGGAACCTTTTTGGTCCGCTGTAGGAGCGCATGTGTCGTTGAGAGGGGAGTTGGGACCGACACTGGGGGACAAAGGTGACCATACATCGTAATTCATGATGGCTATGTAGTCGAGGACTTTGGCGAATCCAGATACGTCTTTTGAAGGAGAGCCGGAGGTGTCGTTCCATGGTTGTATTGAAGTTGCTGCTGAGAGGGTAAGGTTCGATCCCACAGGGTCCTGACGGAGTTCTTGGAGAAAGGAGAGGAAGTTTTCCGTGTCGTTGCTGTTGATTGTATTACATCCTACTCCTTGTCGATTAGGGTATTCCCAGCTAAGGGTAATATTCGTCAGTGGAAATTTTATAAGCCAACTTTAAAGGCTCACTCGAAATCGATCCCATCCAGCCCGTACTTGTTCACTAATCCAGTGACCGTCTTGACAAAGGCAGTTCGATTTTGAGCAGAGCCGACATTCGTGGAGTAGTACAGGGATCCTGTCCACCCACCTATGGATAGACTGGCTTTAACATTCTAGTAGGTCGTGATCAGATCAAGTGCACCTGCAATCATGAAGACAGCTCACGTTCTGGTGGGCAGTCTGAACAAACTGAGGTAATAATTCCTCATCCGAGGCGTCCAGAGACAAAGTATTCACGTCCGGAGTCGTAACACTATGACACTTTCTTCAGAACCAAACACAACGTCGGAAGAATTTCTTGCAACTCACGCAAAAGCATATATCAGTTGGGTGTACTTCGACCAGCTAACTTGTGACAAAGGTAAGTCGGTAGAGTGCCATCCTGCGTACCACGCTGTCGCAATAGTCGAGACTGATGCAGAAGACGAGTTGTCCGATCGAGTATTGAAGCTAGAAGGTGAAGAGGCAAGAACAAGTCGGCTCGTAAGAAGAAAGTATATGCATAGGGCCAGCATGGTGGTTGCGTGCAAGCCTTGTGAAGACCTGGTTACGTATTTGTGCAGCAGTCTCCAATAAGCTCTCCGTCCTATATATGTCGTCGCCTATACATTTCTGAGTGTCACGGTCATCCGTTTATTGTGGGGCCCCAATGGAGCGAGTATAGTTCCCCTAGCAAGAATTTCGTCATGTTTGAGATGAAGAAAAGTAGATTTTTCCTTGCTTGAAGACAGCAATCATGGCAGAATAATTTCAAGGAAGGAACCGGCGGTTGCCATAATGTATTCGTACATACGTACACACTGCAGTCTGTATCCCAGCAGCGGCGATGCCCGGAGTCTGTCCGGCGCAACCATTGAGCATTGGCCTCAGTTCCAACTCAGTTCAGCCTTTCAACTCAAAGTACTATAATTTATTTTTCACTTGTAATGGATTTTGTAGAAGCCGTCAGGAGGCTGCTGGTGCACATGACTCGGAGGGACACGATGACGATGCTGTTGTGCCAGGAGAAAGGTTTGAAACTTGGTCCAACATATGTACATAGGTCGGGGGTGCCTGGTGTATAAGTCGAACACAACCCGATCTCGATAGCGAGTTAAATAAAGCTATCGGGCGTCGATGAGAACCAGGTGGTCAAAATAAGCTACGGAGAGGCGGATCCCTGGAGCTGAACTTCTCTGTGTACCTAGATTAAGGATCTGAGGGCAGGGAATAGAGTTAGATAAGATGGCTAGAGGCAGATAAGCAACTCACTGCATTCTTACCCTGCCGAGAAGGATGGGACTACGCTGCCAATAATAGATGAAGGGGTTTGAATTGAAGGCCGCTGAGACCATCCACCGAGCTAGGGGCACTCAAGCACTTCAGTTCTCGAGATCTTTGAGCCTGAAATCCACGCCCGTGAATGGGACTAGACTTCTCAGGAAGCGGGAAGGAAAGAGGGGGAAAACCAATTCCAGGGGTGTTCAAAGAGAAAGTGGGGTCGCAATCGGGATTGATTTGCACAAGTCTAAGGTCTTAGTAATAGAAATACATACAACCACTGAAAAGAAATGAAAATATCCTTGTGAATGATGTTACTGTATAGTTCATAGTTGACTCTGGGCGGTGCGAAGACCATCGCCCTCAACCAAGATGCACGGGCCTCCGTAGATAACACGGTCTTCCAATCCGCTCTCCTTGATAAAGTCGATACAGGCCGGGTTGACGGCACCGGGTTGGCACCAGACAGCTGGAACGTTCAGTTCCTTGGCTGATTTCAGGAGGTCTAGGGTGATCTGTATTGTCGAGGGAGTAATGAGTATAATAGTCGCGGTGTATTCAAACTCTTTGAGAACGTACGCGAGCTGGGGTGATGACACTGACAGAGGTCTCGCTTGGAGGCTGGAGCTGAGAGATCGGAGATGGACTTGATTGTCTGGATTCCCTCCAACTCGGATTCTTTCTGCGGGTGCAAACGCATGGGTGAGTGAGCTCAGACGGCATTCAAAGCGAGCTTACAGGATGGACCGGTGTAACATCCAAATTCTTCTCCTTGTACCAGTTCAATACCTGACATGCAAATGTCAGAAATAACTTCAAAACCTCTCAAATTTCCTCCTTACCTTGGTACCAAACTTGGTCTGGACTTTGAGTTGAGAAAGTTTTTTTTAAATAGCTTTGGTGTCGAAAGCCATGGTTCGGGATGAGAATAATCTGACAGTCGAGATGAGAATAATGAATCGGAAGAGTCGTCCAACCAATCGAGATTTTCGTCGTTGAAACCTGCAGGATTCCGTCTCTGGGATGCGCGCCAAAGCTAGTACGGCATCGAGTTCTAGCATACTCTGCACCTTTTGCTGACTAGATGCCCTTGAAGATGTGTTTCTACTAAGATCCGGCCTTGTCACCGCCAAAGAGAATGTTGCTATTCGATCGTGATGCAGGTCCTAATTTGCAGACCGGGTCCAACGCGTCAGACTTTCACGGTCACTCGCGCGCCTTCCACCTGGCTCGAGCGCTGCAGAGTTGGACTTCGATAGCTAAAGGGCTTCCGTAGCAAGATGAGCCGTCTCGGTGTGCGCCACGATGGATGAGAAGTGTTCAAGTGAGGTGAAGATATTGATGCTTCGCTGGTATTCGTACGTGGTTACTGTAAAGCCCTATGCTGCGAGACTTATGGTGTTTGTGCATTCTCTAGTCAGGTCTAATGATTCTCGTTGGCCGTTGCCACATTCACCGTCGAGTCTTGCCAAAGAGTCGACCGAAACAAGATCCAAACAACCTAATCGCTACTCTCTGACAACAAATATCTCAACGGCTCGACAATGGCGACTCAGGCGCCTCTACATTGCGGTTTACTGCCCTATACTCCCCTCTCGCTGTCTTCAGGAATGACATCCTCTGGTTCCTAAGTTCTACTCTAAGCCTCACCACCGTCTTCATCGGCATCCTCTGCAAACAGTGGCAGCTGTCTGCGCGAGTATCTTACGACGGCAGCCGGAGAAAGAGTTCTTCATCGAATCGAGTAGAATCGGAATGGAGATGGGAGTCTTGAGCTGGTCTTGAGCTTGCTTGATCCAGATTTTCGGTCGGAAGCTTATAGCCTAAAGGGCAATAGTTCGGTGAGCTCCTCTGTTAACACCGACGACGCAGAACCTAATCCGATACAGGAAGGTATTTCAAGTTTCTTGGAACACGTTGTGCTTGTCATAGAATCGGGATAGGCGGTAGGGCTCCTAAAAGCTCTTGGATTGGACTTGCAGCATCGCAATGAAATGCCAATCCCTCGCGACGCGACTGGAAGTGGAACTTCTTTCAGTCCCTAGTGTCTGCTGAATTGGCAACCGTCAGTAATTACAAGGGTGTCGATAGTTCCTATGAATCGCCAGATCCATCGAGCGGAAGGAATAGCGACCTCTTCTCCGTATTGATCGACAGGCTTTCTCGGCTTATGCTTGTGTTTGGTGTGACGACGGTGTCCCTGCATGTACGCTGCTCTTCCGATTTGAGAGCAGGATGTACTCTCAGGTGATGGTGTAAAGGCACATCCCTTTAATTAAATCCCCAGTCATGGCTATTCCGCCGTCTTATCGACCTCTTCCCTATACCCCCCTCCCTCATTCCTTCCGTTCTCTCCAAAACAATAGTAATAACACCTCAATCCCAACGCCACCTCCATACATTGACCGGGTAACCTATGACCCCTACTTCCACCGCTACTTTCACTTCCAGCAACAACTCCCTGAGTTTACCTCCACCAGCACTGGCTCGTCCGCTGCCTTTCTTCGACAAGGACTGGAGCAGATGGTACAGATTTTTAGTGACAGCGCAAAGATGGCTAGACATTGGTTTCATTGTCTGCAGGACTGCGAGGTGTAGGATGTGGCGTTTGCTATATGTGTGGTAACAATGGCAATGGTGGTCAGAGGGTCCTGAGCCAGGGCTACGACCAAGGCTTTGACTTGGATCACGACTAGGACTCAAAGATGGCAGACCTTTCGCGCGATGCGCTGAATGTACGCTTTGTTGAGAAGTGCTGCTAGGAGCGTTCAGGTGAGGGTGATATTGGGATCAGGTTTTTAACGAAGGTAGTCGTCTAGCTTGGATGGTCAAACAGATAGAACACTAATTTTTTGAAGATACCTGTTCTTTCGGTACGCTCCTCATCCTAATTATTGTCTATGATAAAATTGATTGAGACTTGTCTTTGGTTTCTTAGGTTGTCGTTCCTCCTCCTCCAGAACCGAAAGTCGATGAATCTGCTTCCTCATCGTCACCCTCAAACAACACCTCTCTTCTTCCAACCCCACCGCACCTCCACCCGATGCCCAGCGACTCCTGCTCAAGGGTAAAGCTCTCGCAGATAACAAGCTACTTAAGGAGTACATAGTCAAGGACAGTGACACGATCAATTTGATGGTGAAACCAGGCATCGGGTGGGATCCCACGAGTACTGGTGTTAAGAGCACACCAACTCTCACCAGTCCAGCATCTACATCGGCTCTATCGGCTTCTTCACCTCTGCTCTTGAGTAGCAGTGCCGGCAGTATCTCCAGGAGTGGTGGGGCGGTAGGAGGGGGAGGGGGAAAGCGTCACCATGTATTCCCCCCGTTGTACTCTTCCCACCCTTCAATGATGGGATCGACGCAGAGCTACGCAAGGATGTGTCACTTACACTTGGTACGAATGAAATCGATCCACCCCCCCGGCCAAGGAGCCACTTTTGGCTTATCGTTCAACGCTCTCGAGGCCTGAACTTTGGGATCGGTTGTATTCATTCTTGAGGTGGGTTTCGTTACTTCTTGCTATGTCCTGGATTTGTAAATCAATGCTAACATGTCTTTTTATCCTTGCTCTCCCTTTTTAGGTCGGAATTTTCGAGGGATACAGACGCGTTGACGGCGTTTGAAGACTTCTTGGTCACGAGCAAGGGGAGTCTTACCGCGAGTGATTTCACGGAGATTAGCGGATACTGTTGGGGTTCTTGGAATGGCTGGGACATGAGTAATGAAAGGTTCGAGAGGGGTTTATCTTAGGCTGGTTTCAGAGAAGAATTGATGTACTGAGAGGCGGAATTCAAGTTATGCTTTTATCACCTGCTCAGATTGCGCTAAAACCATACTAGTACTTGCAATGTTTTGGTGTTGAACAGGTGGTGAAGCGCATATGGTTCGCTGCGTCCGCTGGTGCTTATTGGCTCTGATTGGAAGTGTAATTCGTGTGCCATCATACTACTGAGCTCTTCATTGGCTCTTTCTAATACTCAATTTCTGCTTATTGAGACATATTTGATTTGTGTTTCATGATTACATTGTCATCATTGTTGTAGGTCACCTTAGTGGATGCAGCAGTGCACTGGCAGTGAAGGCTACTTACAGGAATCACTGTTATTGTCACAATTTTATGCACTGTGCTAAGGACAACATCTGTAGATAACAAGTGAAAGGTGGGGCTGCATAATGAGATGATTTACTAGAAAAACAAGATATGAGACTACTCCAGTTTGACATCAGACCTATGATGAACACATTGGGAATTGGAGTTGGATGTGCAGACTATAGTGCAAGAAAAAACATTAAGAAGCCCAATCTAGGTTTGACTTATAAAACACTACATTTACTCACTATCACTAAAGTGGCTTTAGTTATTTGTCTTTCTGAGAACTCTCTTAATGTTTGTCCAGAAGTGGTGCTTGTGTTTACCACCAGGTATAGAGGAGGCAACTAGATCACTTGTGTCTTGCAATGCAGAAACTTGCTGAGATTCTGATTGTTGGCTGATAGTCTGCATATGAGCAAGGAATTGAATCCTGTTCAAGGTATCAGGATGACCTTCTCCAAGAACTCTCTTTGAATCTGCAACCACCCTGTCCATAATCAGCTCAGCCAACTCATGCCTATCTAAGAGGGCAAAGTAGATCCAGGCCAGAGAATGGGTAAAAGTAAGAGTATGCGGATGCTCCTCCCCTTGCACTCTTACTGAGATCTCAAGTACCTTCTCTTGCAACTCTACAGCCTCTTTCCACTTCCCCATATTAGAATAGGTCATGGCTAGGCTGTGAATACTTTTAAGAGTCCCTGGATGCTCCTCTCCTCGCACTCTTGCTGAGGCCTCAAGTACCTTTGCTTGCAACTCCATAGCCTCTTTCCACTTTCCTATACTAGAATAGRTCATGGCCAGGTGRTGRATATTGCTAAGASTATCTGGATGCTCCTCTCCTCGCACTCTTGCTGAGGCCTCAACTACCTTCTCTTGCAGCTCCATAG
>RCHF01001718.1:0-15751 GCA_003987895.1 Neonothopanus nambi | reverse complement strand
TGAAGGAAAGACTGCCATGAAGACAAACGGCTCGGAGGATTGGCTAAATCAGGAAGGATGGGCGCATTCCTCCTTGACCACACAATATGGAAAACAGAGGTCGTGAGGGCATAAAAGATGTGTTTGAGCAGTGGAAGGAAAATGAGAATTTTGTTGAAAAATATTCGGAAGCATCGTTTGAAGAACAGCAACGAACGGAAGATAGAAGCGATGGAGAAGCAGAGGAATTGCGTCAAGGGTGTCTGATATGGACATTGTGGATTGAAAACAGGTAGAACGTTGCTGATGAAATAAAATAGGAAGGCAATGGCGGTGATTCCGGCGACAGCTATAGCTAAAGAGAGCCGAAGAGGGATGTAAAAGAGGACAAGACCGATTAAGAAGAGACCGAGAGAACTGTGCATGATGATTGGGAGAAGCCCGATGATAGTGGTCACTCCCCATCGATCAAAACCAAGATATCGATACTGTCGGCGGTGAGAGCGATAACGTGTGTCACCAGACGAAAAGGAATCATAGCGGTACAACCATTGCTTCACGAGAACTGCAAAGAGTGCCACGCAAAGACTCGCGACAAGGCTGGATACCCAGAGTCCGTTCACCCAGACAGCGATAGTATCAGGAGAATATGGTGTATTGGGATTCAAAGGGGAGGCTGCAACGTTATCGACTGACTCTCCTTTCGCGACGGCACGTTGAACCTGAACGAGCTCATACAGAAGGGAAGAAGACACGGCTGTTTGATCTTGCTGAAGATTAAGGGAAACCTGAGCTAGAAAGGTGGTGACGACGGCGGAGAAAAGACCTGCCTGGTGACAATTACTGAGAGCGTCAAGATAATATACGTTTTCAGCTACTCACAAAGACCAAGATGACATCCACACTATCCTTGTTCTCGTCCACTAGATTCCTATCGAACGCTGCGGCTTCTTTCAAGAACATGCGGTAAACTCGAGCATTGGGCCCGGTCTCTAGGAACTGTTTATCTGGTTCCCCATATTCTTTTTCATAGTCATCATTGGATAGTCCAGCTCCGGAATCTTGACCTAAGCCTCTGGTTCGCAGCATGAGCGTATAACCTTGTATAACTTGACACGCCACAAAAATGTGCTCACCTTCTGTCTTAAAAAATTTAGGTCGTGCACAGAAGCGAATATGCAGGAGGCTGTGAGGCTGTCGTGATTAAAAAAGGAAGGTGATTCACACGACAACTACCAGCAAAATTTCGAAAAAAATCGTTTCAGAACACCGAACAGCGTACACTTACCATTCAAACAAACGTTCTCAACCCCTTCCTTCTTCCCGCCTGCCCCGATTTCCATATCATAGGACACACCAAATCCGCACCTTTTGCTACCATCGCGCATAATCAGAAGCCTTTCTACGGAATCCAATTCCATCCAGAAGTTACTCTCCGCGCAGAAAAGAAGTCCTCGGCTGGTTCATTCTCAAGATCTGTAGCTGTCGACCGAATTGGACTATGGTTCATTGGTATATTCGTCCCGTATCTTGGCAGTTTTCTAACACAAGAATAAGGAGAGTTTATGGTAAAAGAAATCTCGCGTATTCGTGCAATCTGTGGACTGAAAAGCTGAGTGATTGGTGCCATTAGCAGTGGGGTGACAGCACGGTCGAGACTAAACTCATGCACGATGCAATTGGAGACAGGTAAGTACTTTTAACGCCTTGGCCTTATCTTTCATCATCAACACCTGATTTTCGTTACAGATTCCATGCCATCATGGTGGATAACGAGGTCTTCCGCTTGAACGACGCTCAACAAGTGTATGAAATACTGAATAAGGATCTTGGCGTCAATGTAACAATCGTTGACGCTTCGAGTAACCGAAACGACTGGTCTCTGAGTTGAGACCGCACGCGAAAGGCTCAGCTACTGCCAAGTTCTTTGTACGATTGGGACCCTCTTTTCACTCCTTGAGAATCATGGTGAGATTCCTCCTTCACTCCAGCTTGTTCGCATGGTATCAATACGGTCAATTTTTACTCTTGTGTGTGGTTGCTTTTCATGTAATTCTCAAATCATCCTCACGTTGCCCTTCCAGACTAGTATATTTAAGTCATTGGTTTCACCAGCTAAAACGCTTGCTTGCTTACAACCAGCGTGCATGGTATCATCAAACGCTCTCATTTGGCTCGATTAAAATAACTTGGCTGCCGGTCTTGATCTTCGCCTCAGGTGTTTCTCTTGGCTTCACGGGAGGCGCTGTCTGCACGTACTATCGCCGAACATTCAATCCGAGACTAAATAGGTTCTAGTGCCGGTAAGTGTACAACTAGTATGGCGCTTTCTATGCTTGAGCTTTTAACTGAATCGTAGTCGCGTTTTCTACTTCCAGAATGGCACTCCTCCCTACTTTTAAGGTCGAAATTTTCCCCAACACGTCAGGACACTCACCCGGACGTGTAAGGCCACTAGTAGTTGGTTATACGAGTGAGCTTGACTTTTCAAATTTTCAAGTGTCGTCATACATCTCAACAAAATGCTTGATTCCCTATCGCACGTTTCACGCTCCAACTTTGGGTTCGATCTGCGAGTTACAGCGTGTTCTACTTAACAATCGTCTCTACCGCATTTCTCTACGTAAGTCTTTTTCCAACCCCGAACTTCATTTGCATTTTCTCTCAAGATAAATTTGATCGTATGGTCCTTCTTGGCAGGTGTACGTTTAAACGCCGTAGCACTTTATTTAAGCGGAACAATTCCACCTGAGGTTTGGAAGACGCGTGAGAGTCAAAGCAGCAGACAGGAGGATACGTTATATCGTGTCAGTCAAGTTAGCTCCCCTCTAGCTCGCTCGCCTCATCCACTTACGTTCTTATCGTGACCATATTCGCTGCTGTGACGGCGCTATGTAGGATTTCACCATAGCGTGGCGTGCGTGGTTCGATGCTGTTCCGAGTTGACGCGCATGCGTACCCCTTCTCTCTCTCTCTATCTCCCTCGCCTCAAATCAACATCGATATCGACAGCATCCCATCCTTTCATCCGGTTGTGACCCGTAAGTTCTTCGGTATATTCATAACCATCAAACCTTGCTGATTCGGATGTGGATTAAGATGGATGGTAGATGATAGACGATAAGTAGACGAAGAAGAGAAGGAAGAGGAGGAGGGGAAGAAGGGGTCACGGTGTTTGAGTGGGGAGATGCCTAGACCTCCCATTCCGACTCCTAACTCATTTCTACTTGTGTTCAAATGTTCAACTAAACAGTGGTGAACCTTCTCTCGATGAGTATCAGTGAGTATGTATCCTTATGTATCCTGTACTCGGTTCGAAGATTTGTAAATGCTACTTTAATTTCTCATCTCTTTAGAAAGACGAATCGTGTACTAATTTGACGCTGTTCAGATCTATCATACTCCAATATGAGATCTACCCTCTCCTTGTCCTGCACCCCAAGCTGACGCTGTGGCTGCTAGGCGGAACTACTTCGCTTATTCCTTTTCTAAACTAGATTCTTGATAAAATTCGCACCTACACTTCCTTGTTGGGACCTAATCGCTTCTTTCACGTTTCTTAGCCTCCCTACAAGCCTGAGCGCCGAGGGTGCGGAAATGTGAAGAACGCACAACGAAGCGCTAGAGCAGTGGTATGTAAAGTAGCCTTATAAATTTGATCATTAGCCATTGTCACTGACCTGTCGGTAGTGACTCGGCAGATGTACCAGCTGGGGAATAGGCTAACACTGATCCGCTGGCAATCGAGGCGAGCAAGAGGCAGCAAGTGAAGATGAGGAGTTTCAGCACAGATCTACACCGAATTGAAGCCATGGTGGCATATCGGTATGAGGAGTAACTGGGCGGTGTCCCGCGCAGACGGAATGTGCTATGGGCGAGGGAGAGGGAGGTATGGAAATACCCGCGGGTATTTGGGGCGTCCTCCTCCTAGGCTCAAGCATGCCGAGATGAAGCACACGATAAAAGACGCCAGTTAGTAGTGCCTCAGGAAGTCGGAAACATGTTTTACTCTTGGACTCTAGCATACTAAGATATGGACACAATAGGAGAGAGCCCCAGAGAACTGTAGCATCTTATTACTCACACCCGCACCGCCGAGTTGTCTACGTAGCCGTCGAGTATGTACTAAAACATATTCACCAAGCATTATTCTAGTCTCCTGCCCAAACTCAGCCCTAGTTAAGCGCTCCTTCCGGCAATAAGTATGTTTGGCAGACGGCGACTTGAACGTCAAGAATAGAAGTCCAGAACCATGAGGCAATAATAGTCCTACTCTCACTCTACATTCTACAGCGACGTATGGGTTCAAGGGTATGACCTAGGTAATGTTTCTCAATCTATGGCTCTATCCGACGTACATGGGGTTTTCCTAGCAAGAATTTATAACATCTCCCCGGCCTGGTCGCCGTCATGATCAGTAAGTATTTCTTTGGTGTTTTTAACAGAAGATTCAGCGAACAGCATACATAGTCGGAAGGGACTTGAAGCAAAATTTGAGAAGCATTCCTCATCAAGACCCCAAAGTTCCAAGAATATAACAATAAAGGCCGACGGATCTAATCAGTTGAAAGTTCTCTACGAACTAATATCCGGCTCAATCTTCAGCCCTCCGTTTTAGGTTATCGTATATTCCTTCCTAGATTGATATGCATGAGAAGTCACCCCAGAATTTCTATTCGTCTGAAAGGAGGTCATCTAGTACGGAAACGCGTTAGGATTCAGCAGTCAGAACCATTTCACCGATCCAAAGAATGCATAGTGCACGCTATCCTGCAGTAAGACTAGCAGTGCAATGGCGGTTTATGTGGCCTTAGTCTGAACCAGTATCTCACTAGAAGAAACCGTAGTCTAAAACGTACCTGATAGTCAGCTCCCCAAAATTTGGATTTTGAGTTTGCATTTTTGGAAACTGCAGATCTTATTGGACGCTACTCGGGTTTCACTAAGCGCCCGAATCGACAGGGGCTCGTACTCTGCATGAGTGTACATAAGTAGTACTAGGCCATACCTGGAGAGGATTTGGTTTGAGATATAAATGGCCATGAACCACAGACGTGTACCATTGAACCCCACTTAATCATGTCCAGTCTAAACAATTCGCCCTCGACCCAGGAGCTCGATGCACTCATTATAGGAGCTGGTATAGCGATTCCATCTTTCGTGACTCTTCATAATGCTGACGGTCAGGTGAATGTAGGGTTTGGCGGCGTGCACCAGCTATATAACCTTCGAAAGCTGGGTATGAACGTGAAGGTCTTCGAGGCAGGAGGAGACTTGGGAGGTACATGGTACTGGAACTGCTATCCAGGAGCTCGGGTTGACTCTGACCTACCGATATACCAATTCTCGATGGAGGAGCTTTGGAAAGATTGGAATTGGAAGGAGAAGTTTCCGGGATGGAAGGAGCTACGGGAATACTTCCACTACGTTGACGAGAAGCTCGACCTGAGTCGCGACATCTACTTCAATTCACGTGTCGTCTCTGCGCAGTGGGATTCCTCTACTGATCGATGGTCTATCACCATAGAAGATGGCCGCGTCATTCGCGCACGGTTTTTCATCTTATGCACCGGCACTGGCTCGAAGTTCTACATTCCTGAATTCAAAGGCCTCGAGTCTCTCCAGGGCGTCTGTCACCACACCTCTCGATGGCCACAGGAGGGGGTCGATGTCAAAGGAAAACGGGTCGGTATCATCGGTACAGGAGCGACTGGTGTACAGATTATCCAGGAGGTTGCTCCGGATGTAGAACACCTCACTGTTTTCCAGCGTACCCCGAACCTCGCTCTACCGATGAATCAGGCTAAGGTTACTGAGGAACAGCAGACGAAAATGAAAGGGGATCTCTACCCTACCTTGTTCCGTCGACGACACCAAACCTTTTCTGGTTTTACCTACGACCTTCAGCACAAGTCTGCTTTATCCGTATCTCCTGAGGAGCGTACTCTGTTCTGGGAGGATCTCTGGCAAAAGGGAGGGTTTCGGTTTTGGATTGGAACGTATGAAGATGTCTATACTAACAAGAAAGTGAATGATGAGGCATACGCATTCTGGCGGAAGAAGGTTAGAGAACGAATCCGTGACCCGGAGCTACAGGAGAAACTCGCACCCATGATTCCCCCTCATCCTTTCGGCACTAAACGGCCGAGTTTAGAGCAGAGATATTACGAGGTCTATAACCAGGATAACGTTTCTCTTGTCGACATTTCCAATAATCCCATTGCCGAAATCACACCGAAAGGTGTTAAAACGAGTGACGGAGTCGAACACGAGTTCGACATTCTCGTTCTGGCCACAGGCTTCGACACTGTTACCGGAGGTATTACCCAAATCGACATTCGTGGTGCGGAGGGAGTTTCTGTTCGTGAAAAATGGGCCAATGGGATTTATACGTATCTTGGAATGACCATAAACGGTTATCCGAATATGTTCTTCCTCTATGGTCCACACGGTCCAACTGCTTTTTGCAACGGTCCAAGCTGCGCTGTGAGTTCAGCTGTTGTCTCGCCTTGATCTATACACAATATATTTATTAAAATCATAAACAGGAAATGCAAAGCGACTGGATAATTGAATGTATCAAGCATATGAGAGAGAACGGCATCAATACGATAAATCCTTTGCGAGAATCGGAGGTACGTTGGCGCGAGTACGTCCAAGAATGCACCTATAAGGGTCTGTGGCCTATGGCAAAATCATGGTATATGGGAGCAAATATACCCGGGAAGAACGTGGAGGCACTGAGTTTTGTAGGAGGCGTCGATACGTATCATAGGCAGATCAAAGAGGAGGCTGAGAAAGGGTACACGGGCTTCGAATTTGGTACGACCAGAGTCGTGAGGAGTTGAGTTGCTGGCGCATTCAAGGCATATTCACTTTCAAGTTTCGAGGTTAGTATCAGGACTAATGGTGAAACATGAAGATAAATAGGAGAAAACATACTTTTTTCTCTTCCATATTTCTATGTTCTGTGACTGCATTGTATTACGATAAAGAAACAGGAATAGTGCCACTAGTAGCTGTCATCGCATTCTTATATAGTAGTCTGGGTTTGATATTCCAAGTGTCTTGCAAATTTCGGTAATGATTAGAAATCCTCGTGTATGTTGTTTAGGTCGTATGAATCGGATTCCGCGGTTGATGACTACGAGTATGCTAGAGAAATATATCGAAGTAAAAAGTAGAGAAGCTTTCAAGTTAGGGTCCGTACGTGGGTAGATTTGCTCGCGTGGTAAGGGTGTCGCCACACAAGTGCACACAAAGATACCCTGTTTTCTTCAGCCCTCGATTTTCAATGCTTGAATGCTCTTGAACTTCTTGAAATCTGTATTTCTCCATGATAGAGACTCCATCTTACAAATGGAAAGACCTCATCATCGTTATATTTGGCGCCACGCCTCGAGAGTCGAGCTCGAAACTATTGCGGAGCGCGCAAGACCGTCAACTCGGTGAATTTTCATTGAGTTGGGTCTCGTCATGAGAACCAACGCAGACGCATACGGGCCTACAGTGCTTGAACCTGATAGAAACTCGATGTCGATAGCATGCCCTACCGTTCTTTCGACGTAGCCTTTTACGAAAAGTATGCCTCGTGGTTTAGGGATTTTAGCATCCTCGGTAGCACTTTACGGGTGAGGATATGGAGACTGATGCTGTCGAGAGGCGTGCGGAGTCTAGTCGTGTCCGTATCCTTTCTATAGCCAACATATCCGACAGTCGTATGGTCGACCTCTTGCTGCTTTACGCTAGAGGTACAACAACCCTGGAGTGTCGATGCAAATCATCTGCGGATTTTGAAACTATAGGAACTCTCCTCTCTGCGACATCTGCACTTCAAAGTTTTTCTCTAACCCTCAAGTAGCTCCATCCCGAGCATATGTCGAACCTTGGTGAGTGTATTTTCCCGAAACTACCATGAAATACCGCTAACAGTCACCACCAGACGGGCTTTTTATACATACTTGACTGGTGATCTCCAATCGATCAAGGATATAAATCGCATGGAGCTCACCAGTCCCTCTGGAGAGTGATTCTCACCAACTACGTACATTTAATTGCCTGTAGCTTCGTTATATAATCATCCGCGATCCACGCAGAATTGATTACAGTAATCTAGTGGCAAAGATTATCTCGGAGAAAGGTATGTACGATTATCTGGTCCGCTTTCATTGATCTAATCTATATCTAATCTTTAACGGCCTAGCAGCGGTCCGTGGTCCCATATTGAAACTCCGCATCCACCTCCGGTCCTCCGTTCCTTACGCGCACGCCTGCTTGATGCTCTGGGACTGCGGCGGCAGCTGGGTTCTCAGCGCTCTTCCTCATTTGAGAGATAGTACGTCAATGGGAGCTGAGAACTCCTCGTTATATGCCCCCGCCATCTGCTTCTGCCCTCCTGAACAATGAAATGCGATGCTCCACAGCTCCGCTCCGACAGCCTCTCAAAAATACAGCCAATCCTCACAATTCCTCACCCAACTCCCTGTTTGTGTCTTCTTATACGCTTCCGATTCTATTCTACTGCCTCCGTCTGTCCCTGTGTCTGCATAGCTTCTGTCCATTGTGCCTGCCTAGTATACGTACCACTAAAAAATTGTATTCCTTGTTGCTCGTATGTCATTATGGCGGGAGGTGCAGGGATTGGGAGGACAAGATGAGGAAGTGAAAAGTGAATCAGATAAGAGAGTGTATGGTGATGATAAGAAGTAAGTAGTAAGTAAGAGCGGAATAGATTGTATCTGACCAAAACCTGAGCGATACACTGTGATCCAACTGTAAGTGAATCAATTCTCAATGTAAGCATATTGTTTAACAGATTTCGATGACGTTACTAGTCTAGCGTTGCCAACATACAATAAGTACAGTCACGGTAGTAGTACATCCGACTACCACATACATACAGTGCTGCATACTTACAACAAACGGCAATCGATTTTCTGTGTACATTCACCCAATGATCAAGAAAAACTAAATCAGTACATATCCGTGATAGAAACCGAGTAATTTAATAGATGACTTCGACTCCAACTCCACCTACAACATAGACCGTGATACTGTATTGAACTATGCTACAAGGTCAGACCATCCATGGCCCGAGAACCAGTGGTGACAGAGCTGTAGCCATGAGCCGGAACTTATGACAGAATCAGAGAGGTAAATCCTGATAGATGCATATTAGCTACCACCCAATCAGCTGAAACACTGACGTAGAATCAGTGTCAAAGCAGTGAATGCTGCAAAAGGTCAGACACACCCGTATAGACAAGCCACGCCTGCGTGATACTTGCTGAGGAGCTGGAATTGTGTTGCTACTAACCAAAGGAGACACTCTAAATCGAATCGGGCACATTCAGAGAAGACTATGATGGTATATGAACTGAAGTAGCATATGATATTTCTGGAAAACATACTGTTGGATGGTGGTCCAGGGGCTCGGAAGTGCTGTTAATTTCAGATAAGCGTTTAATATTCTGTATACGGGACTATTTAAATCTTTAGCAAGCTACGCCGCTATAGAGGAGACCTAGAGGATGAGGGGATATTCGAAAAGAGGCCGGCGTTTTCCGTGCGGCGGAGATTTGGAAGAACACTCGGTTGTTTCCGTGATGCCGACATATGTACGCCATGTGCCGGACAAGAAACACATCCAAATTTGGAACGCAAAGATCGGGCGACGGGAAGGATACCGTCCTTATCTTATTCGGATACCATTGGGTTCTGCTAAAACGGGCTAAAATGGGCAACGTATGGTGAGCATCGCTCTCCACAGGTGACTGGTAAGCTCCATCGTGTTTATATCCTTGTTCGAATGGTGATTACCATTAACTTTATAAAATTATAAGGTTCTGGCCTGTAACAGTGCATTCATTGTAACTAGGTGAAGACTTGCAGATGCATATAGACCTCTCGACTAACGATTTCTCCTGACCTTCCTACCTCATCCCTTGCCTCACACGACTAACAACCGCATGCGACACAAACCCAATCTCGTGTCCCTCCCTTCAATCACTCGGATACACAACCTAGAGTTTCTCCCGATGGCGATAGACAGCGATGCAAATACAAACACACCACCCCATTCCCAATACTCGAAACTATTCAAAATCATTCAACGTCCCTTCTTTTCTTCCTTCCACGCCCTAGCCTTCGAAATTCTAACCTACTTCTCCCCCTTCGACTCTTCCCTACACACCTCCCCGAACCAATCCACATCTCACCTCTTTCGACTCTTCCCTACACACCTCCCCGAACCAATCCACATCTCACCTCTTAAACCCAAACGGCTCACTCTCCCGGTACTCCTACATCAGTATCCTCGACGAAGAAGATGCCAAAAGAGGAGAATGAGTTAGCTGGTCCGTTAGGGTTAAGGTTAAGAGGGATAGGACGAGAGTGGGATGAGAAAACGGTTGTTCCGCCTAGAGCTGGGACGGTTTCGGATGTGAAGACAGAGGAGGTTGTGAGGAGGTGTAGGGAGCTGCTTGGAGGGTGTGAGAGTAGGGGATTGATGCCTGTTGTCAGGTATTTTAGGAAGGCGGGATGGGTGTGGGTGGATCAGAGTAGTTGGGGACGAGAATCTCAGGAGAGGTGGGTGGAGCCTCGAGAGGAGCGGGAGGGAGGGGAAGAGGAGGAAAAGGTGGATGTGGGTGTCTGGAGGAAGGTTATAGCGGTCGGGTTGATAGTTTTGGTTTTGCGGAGCTGGGTTATGGTCTGGTGGTAAACATCAAGTGAAACGCGGCTGGAGATTTCGATAACACCTCCGCTTCTACAAACGTGTCAACAATACGACTCCAAATCCTACCTGTTCTCACATATTCCGACGACGTTTGGCTCTCAAATTCTCTCTTCGTTCCACTACCTCCGAGAACCACCTCATTCATAGATTTATCGGCAACACCATCCCAGACTCCAACGTTCGACAACCTACATTACCTAACCCTTTCACCGGCACCCCTGACGAGTTTTTTTTGCCTCACACCTAATGGAGCTGGTGTTCTGTGGCATCGAAGTGTTCGAGATAATGCGCGTAACGACGGACGAGGTGTGCGTATAATGCGTGTTGTATGATTGTGTACGATACAAAAGTCGTGGACGTTTATTCTCTATATAAGTCTCACTGTAGCTGTGTGGACTGGTAAAGCTTATGATCTAACTCGAAGACTCCTTACGCGTCAGCTGGCGTTGACGTCCCTCACATCAACGGTAGAATTTTCAGTCCAACAAGATTGTATGAGAAGAAATGCTTTTCATTTATTTCTCCTATATAATATACACGTCCACGACCCCAATTACTCTCAAATTTAACCAAAGCAATAAGATAGCCACATATTCAAGATATGCCTCAAAGCTCAATTAACGCCTCAATGTCTCAAATGCGTACCAACACCGACCCCTTCGTCGTATTTTTGACAGTCTTCATGGCTAAAACAGCCAAGCGGGCAGTGGTTTATATCCTAATAGGACACCCGCCGTAGACCTGTGAAGCTATACGAAGGACTTCTTCTTTGCTGGCTAGGAGAATGGATGACGGCGGTGGAACGGAGTGAAGAAAGGGAGGATGAGGACGAAGACGAGGGCAAGGGCAAAGGGTGGTGGCATTTCGATACCAGGAAAAAGGAAGGAAGGAAAGGAGCAAAGAAAAACACAAATCAGTAAAGCAAGAGAAAAAACTCTCGAGGACCTAGCTCACACGTCTCAAACTTCAAAGGACGCATCTCCTCAATCCTATACTCCTCACTGCTCTACTCATCCCCACGGTTTAGCTCGAAACCACTGAGGATGCTTGCGGGGAAGCTGGCCAGATCCAGAGGATGTCGGTAGGACAGGGTCAGTGGGGAAACTTGGATTCATTGAGAGACGGTGTAAACAGAAGTGGTATTGGATGAATGAGATGGATTTGAATGGTGTGGAGGAGGGTGGAGCCATGCTGGTTGGGCCGGTCGCCTGAAGAGAGAAAGAAAAGATGTCAGCATATGGTTCTAATTGTACGAGGCAGAAAAAGAGAGAAGGGGGAAGGGTATAGAAAACGTTGAATAAGACATACGTCAAATCGCCAATCTTCTCGCAAAACTTTTTATTCCCAAGAATTCGGGGACAGCGTGAGGCAATTCTTCCGTGGTGTGGAATGCGACTTGAGACGATTCGTTTCTGTCGGTACCATTTGCTCTGCCCCGTGGGACCGGAGTGGTAGTTGGAGGGAAAAGACAATTCAGGTTGACGAGACGGATGGGGAGCTGAGGGTGAGTACTTGAGTGCGTGATTGACGATAGGATAGGAAGAAGGGGGGAGGAGCGTGTTAAGTCAGCTTTCTTCTCCTTAATGGATAGAAAAGAAAAATTCTAACGTACCTCAATCCACTCTTTGTACGCCTCCGGTGTCTCAGGTATATTCTTGATTCCCATCCTTTGTCCGATCTGAAGTCAATAGACGAAGATTGTCGTTAAAGTTCAGGGAGGATGTTTTCAGCAAAAGAGGAAGCTGCAGAAGAGGGAGGATGACACCTAACCAATGAGGAATTTGGTCTAGAAACGAGTGGAGTTCCAGTTCAAGTGCACATATCGAGAGCAAGAATGGCACTGACACCAGTGTAATGTTTCAAAGCATTTGTCGAAGATCCAAGTAGTCTCCACTAACAACTTTGAAATCGTTGGCTACCAATGAAAGGATTATATCAGGCGCGAGAAGGTATGAAAGACCACATGAGTACTCACAATAGCATACGTTTTGAATAATGCAAATGTCATCGAATAACTCAACAACATTGGTATAGTATCATACATGAACGAAACCTTGGTAACTTCCTGTGCATCCCCAATATCAATCGTGAGCTTCCCGGCTTCGTACTTGGCCTGATATTTCCGGTGAAGAACGTTATTTCTCCTCCAGTGAAGAGAACGAACAAGGAGGAGGTAAGACAGGACAGGATGACTCGGAATACAGAGGTTACCAAAGCCTGCAGCGAGGCTACAGAATAAATTTTGCGCTTGTGTCTCCGGACTGAGTGCCGAGTGGTGGGAAGTGCTGAGGTAACAATGCTCGGGCGTTGGCTTTGAATGGCCTGGGAAGGAGATGACACGGAATCTCGCAAGGTCGAAATGGGTACTGGAGACGAGGGGCAAAGAACCAGACCACCCATACTTCAAATTAGCATGGTAGCCAAATGGTAGCTCAAGCGCTCAGAAAGCATACTCGAAAAGAAGGTTGATCATGTAAGTAATGCAGTTAGTAACGAGCTCCCATCTTCGGTGGCAATACGGTGCTGTATACCGTGGCAAGTGGGCACCTGATCCTTTTGGCGCTAGTTCGCAGATTGCCGGAAATTGGGGGTCAACAGGTGCATCGATGGTACATATTGCTGCTCCCTTTCTTACCTTCCACCACCATGGGTCCACCAAATATCAATCCTCTTCTCAATCCTCTAGGATATGATGTTAGAACTAGTAGTATGATTAGAGAACAGTAAGTAGCTCTTTGTACAGAGCATTATTCTATAATTAACAGCATATATTATGACAGAGCACAATTGAATGATGAGATACCTATGAGGCCAGCTCTGGGATCTGGTAATCAGAGTGAAACCAAGCAGTATGGATTATTCCTGCTGGTTGAATATGGAGCCTGATGAGTATTACCTTTGATATATAGAGTGACAGTGGAAGTTCTCAAAGGCAATTCCAATGTCAATTTTAGTCAAAGTAATATCTATGCAGCTGGTGGTAACATGACAGTGAATGGTGAGGATCAAAGCTCTCTACATTATGGAATGATCTTAATTGCCTGCAAAATATGAATAGTTTTAGCCAAGAATGATCTTGAGACAATCAGAAAGTGGATTGGAGCTCCTGATCCATCAACAAACTTCAATGATGCCTATGACAACAGGGTGGAAGGTACAGGCCACTGGCTCCTTGAAGATGCAAGGTTCATGATATGGAAACAAAGTGGTAAACTATTATGGCTACAAGGAAAAAGTCTGTATTATCAGTAACATCTATTTCTCAAAGACATTGGGCTGACTATGGATCAGGTGGTGCAGGCAAGACCTTCCTGTGGTATGTATCCTATTTCCTGCTCTGAGAGGAATGCTCATGAGTTGAATATTTTCAGCACAACTGTGATTGATTCCTTGAAAAAGACTGAGAGCTTGAAAGATGTGATCTTCTACTACTACTTTGATTCACGTCACCAAGCAAAGGAGACATTTGAGGGGCTGGTCTCATCACTGCTCTCTCAGATAGGAGGTCATTATCCTCATGGCCATCAATACATGCAGCAGCTCTATAGCAAAAACAACAGTGGTCACTATAGACCCTCCTCAAGTGATATGCAGGCTGCTCTTCTAGCAGTGCTCAAATCCAACTCATCAGTGACCTACATAGTCATAGATGCAATGGATGAATGCAACAACTCAGACAAGGATAAGGGCAAGGCCTCTTTATTTGTAGAAGAGCTGCTTAGTCTGGAGAATGTCTTTATCTTTGTCACCAGCCGACATGTAGCTGGACCTCTGTGTGTTACTAATGGAGGGCAGACTTTTCATCTATTCATAGAAGCAGAGGATATCAAAAAGGATCTATCAATGTATGTAAGCTCTCAGCTTGCAGAACATAGAAACCTTCCATTCAACCTCAAACTTGAAGTGGAGGGTGCATTGATAGCAGGAGCAGATGGCCAGTAAGTGCAGCTGAACTTGCTAATATGCACATTGTGAATAGTCTAATATTATATAGGTTTCGATGGATAGACTGCCAGTTAACAAATCTCAAGCCTCTAACTCAAGCAAAAAAGATTCGAAATGCATTGAAACAACTTCCAAGAGACTTGGAAGAGACATATAAAAATGCATTGGAGAAGGTCAATGAGAATTACAAAGAGGAAGCACAACATCTTCTCCAATGGCTTGCATTCTCATATGAACCATTGACCCTTCCATGGCTGCAAGAGATGTTGGCAGTTGATTTGGAGGCAGAATCATTCTCTAAAGAAGATAGATATAGAGGACCTGTGGATAATATCATCAGCACTACATTGGTAACTCACTCTGCAAATAGAGGCCATGTAGTTCAGTTAGCCCACTCATCTGTCAAGGAGTATCTCATCTCAGAAAACATCAAAGTCAGTTCAGCTAGAACATTCTATGTGGATGCACATCTGGCTCATGACTTTATTGCTCAGACCTGTATCATCTATCTTCTGCATTGTGATCATGAAGTTAGAGAACAGACATATGGATCCAAAATGCCTTTAGCTAAGTATGCAGCTGAACATTGGACTAGACATGTTGAATGCTTGGGAAAAATGAGCTCCAAAGTTGATAAGATGGCTATGAGACTACTGGACAATACAGAAGATTCATATTCCAGATGGATAGAGCTCTCTGGCCTACAGTCAAGAGAAGATTCAGACTTTAGATGGCAGAAGATGTACCATGGGGGACCTAATACATATGAGAGAGACTCATTGGCACAGCCTATCTATTATGCAGCTAGGTTAGGAGCACTCACTCTGGTTAGAGCCTTGGTTGAAAAGGGGGCAGATGTCAATACACAAGGAGGCTTTTATGGGAATGCTCTCCAAGCAGCTGTTTCAAGGGGGAATGTGGAGATAGTGCAGCTGCTGCTGGACAAGGGTGCAGATGTCAATGCTCAAGGAGGTGAATATGGAAATGCTCTCCAAGTAGCTGCTCTCATAGGGAATGTGGAGATAGTGCAGCTGCTGCTGGACAAGGGTGCAGATGTCAATGCTCAAGGAAGTTATTATGGAAATGCTCTCC